>JAESVK010050940.1:0-10989 GCA_017140935.1 Hamamelis virginiana | reverse complement strand
TTAAGGGAGGTGGCAGCATGTTTTGAGGAAGCACAACAGCCATATGCGTCCAGCAAGCAGGTATCTGGACGTGGCCAGCAGCTCCAACATTTGTCTATAAATAGGAGAAGAAGGAATGAAGAAGATCATCACTCAACATCACCAAAAACTACCTGCTAGTTTACTTTTATCTAGTTTAGCTTCTAATTATTTCAGTTTCAGCAATTGTTATTTATTCTTATTAGCTGTAATCAGTCCTTTATTTCATGGTAATTTACTGCACTTCTTCATAGAGTAGCTCTCTTCAATTCAATTAAGTTAGCCTGTCTCTAATTTAATTAGTTTAGTTTGCTGTTACTTGCTTTTAAATTAGTTCATTCTATCTACTTAGTTTAATTGCAATTTCTTCTTCTCTCATTTCATTTCATTCTGTGATTTTATTTTTAAAGTCCTATTGGCCAGCCATAGGCAAGAAAGAACCCTGATAAAGGGAAGAACCCCACCCCTTACACAATCGCCTACTCTCTTTTCATCCAATCTCGATTTGGAGGTGGCTTATTGATCGGTCGAAAATCAATATTGATTGATTTCTTGGCTTTCTTCTGATCAATCGGCGCCCGGGGTCGAAAGGATTGGCTTGATTCTGAACTATCCTAGTTTTGGCACGCCCGCGTACACCGAAGGGCAATTTTTGTGCAAACATATTTGGCACGCCCGGTGGGACCTTTGTTTATTTCTGTTTACAATGTTGACTCGAAGTAAGAATAAGCAAACGGAAGGCGTTTCTGAATTCGAGCAGCTTCCTGTTGGGGATGCCCCGCAAGGGGAAGTTCCGCTTCATGAAGGTGTTCGACATGAGGAAATTTCCCTGCCGTTGCCAACAATGCCTCCATCTTCTGCTGGAATTTTTCAGGAGATAATCCAACGTAATAGTGATAGCATGGAGACTCTAAGGAGAAATCTTGAAGCTATTTCATGTAATTTGCGAGAAGATAATTCAAAGCTGTCTATCAAATTGCAAGACAATGTTGCAACTATGTCAACCAATTTGCAGGGAAATATTGCAAAAATGTCTAGTGATTTGCATGAAAGTAATGCAAAAATGACGGCTGAGTTTCAAGAGAGTATCGCAAAAATGTCTAGTGATTTTCGGTTAAGTAATGAAAAATTGTCAAGTAATTTACAACTGTTAAATCATGAGCTCTCGAGTGCATTCGGATCAGTCAATAAAACTATGTTTGATATGAGCCGAAGCGTGGAGAGAGGGTTGTTCAGTCAAGAACGTTCTCAAGAAAGTGTAGGTGGAAAGTCAGATTTTCCTACGGCCGAAATGGCGGGACAGTCCTCGGGAAGCGCTGAGCGCCCTAGGACGTCAACGCCACTTCGTTGCCCACCACCTACTACTTTGGTTGAGAGTAGACCTCCAGTCATTTCAACCGCGTTGCCTACTCAACAGTTTAGGAACGGCGTTGGGCAACCAAGGCCGGACCCAACGTTTAATAGGTAAGGCGGCAGAAATGCGTTTGATGATACACTCGGGGGGCAACAACCCTTCGAAATATTTGGAGGTCAGACAAATGCGCCTAATTATCATAACATGCCGCCTGTAATAGGGCCGGCAAATCATTATCCAGATCAAGTGTCAATGGTCCCGCTATTAAGGCTCGGGGGGCAACCTCCTATGCCTCAAATAGGTGAGAACATTGCACATAATAGATATCAAGGTGCTTTAGGCCAACCACCAGTGTTAGACCGTAATGATATTTTTAATATGATTCAAGAGGTGGTTGGACAAAACCCAACAAGGAGAATGAATAGACCTACATATAGGAAACCTTATCCGGAGTGGATAGACCGTAATTATGAATTCCCACGAGGTTTTAAAGTACCTAAATTTTCTTTGTTTTCTGGTGATGGGAATCAGTCTACGGTCGAGCACATCGGAAGGTTTACTATGCAATGTGGAGAGTTTTCTGTTAATGATTTTTACAAATTAAGGTTATTTGCAAGTTCTTTGACAGGGCACGCGTTTACTTGGTATATTAACTTGCCGTCCAATTCTGTTGGTACTTGGCGAGATATGGAAGAAAAATTCCATACTCAGTTTTTTAGAAATGAGCATGAGGTTACTATGGCTGACTTGTCTAGATATAGACAATTACCTGGAGAGTCGGCTGAAAAATATTTATCTCGTTTCAAAATTGCTAGAAGTAAATGTATGGTTTATTTGCCTGAAAAAGAATTTGTTAAATTGGCACAAAATGGGTTAAATATTGAGCTACGCAAAAAGTTCGATGGAATGGAATTTGAGGATTTATATGAGTTGTCAGCTAGAGTAGCTAGATATGAATGGTTGTTGAAGGAGGAATCCCAAATGAAAAGTTCATCTTTGGGTACCTACTATCATGATCCAAATTACGATATTGCTATGGCTGAAATCATTACTAAAAAACCCATTGTATGCCAGGCCTTATTTAAAAAGGATAAAGATGTCCCAATTGTTCAATCTTCTGGGAAAAATGTGTATGAGACATCTAAACAGTACTCTTTTGATATATCTAAGGCAAGTGAGATTTTTTACCATCTTTTGAATGCTAAAGTGATAAAATTATCTGATGGACATAAAATCCCACCGCCTGAAGAATTGAAAAAGATAGAGTACTGTAAGTGGCATAATTCGAAAAGACATAATACTAACGATTGTATTGTTTTTCGGAATGTGATACAGGATCATATCGATAAGGGGTTGTTAAAATTCCCAGACAAAGAAAAGCAACAGATGGAAGTGGAGGTGGAAACTTTCCCACCAACTTTTGGGCTCGGCGTAGCGTCAGTTGATTTTCGCCGAATGCTCACACCCATGTCACCATTCAACCAAAGAGGGTCAATGCGTAGCAACAACCAGATGAATGGTTATACTAATGGGGGAGGAAGGTTCTTTCAGAATAATGGACGGGTTAATTTTCCGTTCAGACCAAGGAATCATTCACAAACACTTTGTCAAAGGTGTGAAACAGAAGTGCATCGGCCTAGATTTGAATGGAAGCCGAGGATGAATTTTCCAGGGGTGCAAAGCCAGCGGAGAATGCCAACACCGATTCAGCACAATATTCCAAGGATGGAAAATCAGCGTGGTAGGCCTCCAGTGCGCCAACCTGTGGTCCCTTTACCGCCTTGGGTAAATAGGCCAAGGATGGTGCGTCCTCCTCGAGTTGAGCACAGACGATGGGTGAGGGTCGAACATCCAAAATTCCCACGAAAATTGACCAAAACCTAGAAAAGACGACTACAGCGGAGAAAGTTGTTGCAAAAGAAAAAGTCAGCAGTCGTTTCGGCAGTGGCAGAAGCAAAAATTACGGCCGAAACAGCTCCTGTAGCCGAGATTCTAAGTAAAATTGAGAAAGACATGGAAATCCCGGTTGAAGAAGGAGCTCTGGGCACCCAACAGGTAGAAAATATATTGGGGGAATTACAAAGAAGCCTTGATGTAGAGGAAGGAGAGGGTTCTTGTTCTGAAAAAGACCGTGATGACCTGGAAGAGTTTGATATTCAATTCGGCACTATTCCAAAGACAATGTCTTGTAACGTGGCATTTGTCTTGCCATTGATTTTTTAGGCAAAGGAAGAGAGCCAAATAATTGAATCTCAACATGGTGAAAGTCATATGGAGGAGGCTTTAGTTGAACAAATAGAGGCCTGTGCTCCTGTACTGAGTACTGATGGTGAGAGAGCCACCTTTGAAAAACCAACTCAAAGGATGGCTCAACACCTCAAACCTTTGTACATTCAAGCCTATTTAAACGGATGCCCTGTTAGCAGGATTCTGGTGGATAACGGGGCCGCCGTGAATGTGTTGCCAATGGTGATGATGAAGAAGGTTGGAAAAGATGAATCCGATTTAGTGCCAACAGAGGTGACTGTGACTAATTTTTCTGGGGGCGTGACTGCAATTAGAGGAGTGGTCCCAATGGAATTAATTGTGGGTTCAAAGAAAATGACCGCAGTATTTTTTGTAATTGATTCAACGTCAAGTTACATTGCACTGTTGGGTCGTGACTGGATTCACTCGAGTATGTGCGTCCCTTCATCGTTACATCAGTTTTTGGTCCTATGGCATGAGGATAAAATTGAGGTGGTGACAGCAGACAGGAAACCCTTTGTAGTAGGGTCCAATGCAATTGATGCGTGCCTTTACAATGAGGGTGTAGGCACGGTCAAGTTCACTGGTTTTGACAAATGTGGGAAACCTACTGGAATCACAGCAGCGATTGGTTTTCCGCCTAGAAAAATTTGTTCTCAAGATATCCGGACTATGGATTTAATTCCAGAGAGGCCGAACATATCTTGCTTTTTCAATGATAGTTATTAATGAATAGTACATCTTTGGAAAGTGAGAATGATTCAGCAGTTCAGATTATTTTAGAGAAGATCCGAAAGTATACTGAAGAAAAAATTACCTTGAATGAATCAGAATTTGTTTGGGAAGGAGAAGAAGTAACAGCTGAAGGGATTACCATGGAAGATTTGAAGTGTGCTCCTGAGAAATTAGAGGATGTGCAAGCTGAAGTTCAGGACTTACTGCAAGAAGTAAATCTCGGGACTCCTGAAAATCCAAAGCCGACTTTTATTAGTCAGGCATTAGATGAAAATTTAAAAGCTGACATTATTACTGTTTTGCAGGAGTATTCTGATTGTTTTGCATGGAGTTATCAGGACATGCCGGGACTTGATCGGAGCCTCGTGGAACACAAGCTGCCCATCAGAGAAGGATTCAAGCCGTACAAACAGCCCCCAAGGAGGATGTCCAACGAAGTAATTCTGAAAATCAAAGAGGAGATTGATCGACTACTGGAGGCTGGTTTTATTCGTCCAATAAGGTACACGGAATGGTTATCCAATGTAGTCCCTGTTTTAAAAAAGAATGGAAAACTTCGGGTTTGTATTGATTTTCGAAATTTAAATTTGGCTACCCCGAAAGACGAGTATCCAATGCCAATGGCAGATTTGTTGGTAGATGGTTTATCTAACAATGAAATACTCTCATTCATGGATGGTCATTCGTGGTATAATCAAATCTATATTGCTGAAGAGGATGTACCAAAAACGGCATTTCGTTGTCCAGGTGCTTTAGGAATATTTGCTTGGGTAGTAATGCCATTTGGACTACGAAACGCCGGGGCAACTTATCAGTCAACCATGAATAAAATTTTTGATGATATGATAGGCAAATTCATGGAAATTTATATTGACGATATAGTTGTTAAATCTAAAAAGAAAGAAACTCATGTTGAAGAACTTAGGATGTCGTTTGAGCGAATGAGAAAGCACAAATTAAAAATGAATCCGCTTAAATGTGCATTCGGAGTTTCAGCTGGAAATTTCTTAGGATTTTTGGTACATAAAAGGGGAATTGAGGTTGATAAAAATAAAATTAGAGCAATTCAAGGAGCAAAACCTCGCAGTAATAAGAAAGAGTTACAACGATTCATTGGCCAAATTAATTTCTTACGCCGTTTTATTTCAAATTCGGCTGGAAAATTAAAAGTTTTTTCTCCTTTATTAAAATTAAAAGGTCAGGAGCAGTTTGTCTGGAAAGAGGAACACCAATTGGCTTTCGATACGCTGAAAAGTTTATTGACAAAGCCACCAGTGTTGATAGCACCAGTGAAAGGGAGACCTCTACGGTTGTATATCTCAGCCGCCGAGGATTCAATTGGAGCATTGTTATCTCAAGAAAATGATCAGAAAAAGGAGCAATCTGTGTATTATTTAAGTAGGATTTTATCAGCTGTAGAGATTAAATATACTTCTATAGAGAAGTTGTGTTTAATTTTGTATTTTGTTGCTACTAGATTAAGGTGGTACTTGTTAGGTTCAATGGTTTATGTTATTTCTCGTACTGATTTAATTAAGTACATGTTATCTCGGCCTTTAATTCGAGGAAAGATTGGAAAATGGATATTTACTTTATCTGAATTTTCTTTCTTGTATATTCCTCAAAGGGCCGTGATAGGGCAAGTGTTAGCCGATTTTTTGGCCGATCATCCATGTCTTGATGAAAGTCTGATGGAGGATGTGACGGAAATCGGATTAATAAACATTAAGCCTTGGAAATTGATTTTTGATGGCTCCAGAAATGAAAGAAAGTCAAGGATTGGAATTGTGTTAATAGCGCCAAATGGAAATCATTTGGAATTTTCGTTTCAATTAGATTTTGACAGTTCCAACAATCAAGCCGAATATGAATCGGTTATTGTTGGAATGGAATTACTATTGGAAATGAAAGTTCAAATGGTTGAGATAATCGGTGACTCCCAACTAGTAATTAAACAATTGGCTGGAGAATATAGATGCACTAGCTGGACATTAGCTCCTTATTTCGCTTTGGCAACACAACTAATGGAAGAATTTTCTGATGTATTGGTTCATTAAATCCCAAGAGAATTTAACCAAGAAGCCAACGAATTAGCACAGTTAGCTTCTGGGTTAAGATTGTCGACGGATGTGATGGACCGGACAATTTTAGTTCAAAAGAAATTTCTGCCATCCGTACGCCAAAGAGATAATGTATTAATTTGTGACCAAGAAGTGGAAATTAATGATGACTGGAGAACGCCGATTATCCAATACCTAAAAAATCCATATGGCACAGCCGATAAAAAATTGAAACACATGGCTATTAATTATATTATTTATGAGGATGTGTTGTATCGAAAATCGGTTGATGATTTATTACTAAGATGTTTGGATAAAAATGAGGCAATGAAGGTTATGGCTGAAGTGCATGAGGGCATTTGTGGCGCTCACCAAGCCGGTATTAAAATGAGATGGCTAATACGTAGACACGGGCATTATTGGCCATCGATTATGTCGGATTGCATAAATTATGCTAAAGGGTGTGTCGCATGTCAGAAACATGGCCCTGTGCAAAAGGTGCCTGCAATGGAAATGCAACCAATTATTAAACCATGGCCTTTTCGCGGATGGGCCATGGATTTAATTGGTAAAATTTATCCCCCATCGTCTAAAATGCAGAGTTTTATCATTGTAGCTACGGATTATTTTACCAAATGGGTGGAAGCGAAGCCAATGAAGAAGGTTGATCAGGACGATGTGATCCAATTTATTAAAGAAAATATCGTTCACCGTTTCGGATTGCCTGAATCTATCACAGCCGATTCTGGTACTGTCTTCACAGGGGATAAAATTGTATCATTTGCGAAGTAGTATGGCATTAAAATATTGAATTCCACGCCATACTATGCTCAAGCCAATGGGCAGGCTGAGGCATCAAATAAAGTTATTAAAAGTGTGGTGGAAAAAATGATTGAAGATAAACCCAGGATATTGCACATTTTGTTATCTGAAGCTTTATGGGCCATTAGGACGTCTTTCAAAACAAGTATAGGGACTAGTCCATATACACTTACTTTTGGCCACGACGCCGTGCTTCCTTTGGAAATAACGGTGCCGTCATTAAGAGTAGCATTCCAAAATAAATTAACACCGGCTGAATTCTCGGAAGCTATGTTAATTGAATTGGAATCTATGGATGAAAGAAGGATGAGAGCATTGAATACTTTAACTATACAAAAGGCCAAGGTTGAAAGGGCCTACAACAAAAAAGGTGAAAGGTAAAGTATTCAAGGAGGGAGATTTGGTTTGGAAAACTGTTTTGCCAATTGGGATTAAAGATCCTATGTTTGGCAAATGGTCCCTACATGGGAGGGACCATTTAAAATTTTGGAAGTATATTCTGGAGGCGCTTATATTTTGTCTAATTTAGATGGCCAAAAACATCCAAGGGCCATTAATGGACAATTCCTTAAGCGTTATTTTCCTACCATGTGGGAAATGCATAAATCACAAACATAGTAGTAAAGAAATAAAGTAGGAATAGGAGTAGGAATTAACATTAGATTTAGTCAAAATAATGTTCTAGACAATTAAATAAAAGTAGCAAAAAGATGATGATTGTTTGAATACAAAGCTCAAAAGCCAGGAAAGGCTTTCACTATATCAGCCCATTGTGGCTCAATCTCTGTGATGTTTGTTAGAGCTGCAGATTTCGACTGGTGCCACCCCTCCACGCTTGGAAGTGTTGTTTGGTAAAGCTCTAACATAGGTGCAGATTCCCCAGCTAGCTCCGCCTTCGCTGACTCAATATTATCAAGCTGTTTCTCAAAGTCAGTAATTTTATCAACAACCTTTTCTCTGCGGGTCTGGAGATCAGCAATCAATTTGTCAATTTCAACCACCTCAGAATTCAATTTTTCAACATCAGTTTGCACGGAGACAGAAGAGGCAACCAAAGAATCAAAACGAGAAGTGTGATTCCTCATAGTAAGTACCATCCCAGTAAAATCATTAAGGAAAGAATCAACATCGGCTATTTTTCTTTGGGCGATCTCAAAATCCCGGTTCAAAGCATCAATATTTAGAAGCTGTTGAAGATGTCCTCTAAGAGCCACATGAATGTCATCCGCAGAGAGAAGTACATGAATGGAATCCTTCAGAGACATTGTCCGACCCGGATGATTTATCTCCTTAAAAGGATATTTCAGCAAAGAAATCAAGATCTTCTTGGCATCTTCAATCTGAGAGGAAGTGACTGGAATTGACAATGAAGGAAGTGAAGGAGATGGAGTCGGTTGACTAAGAACATGGCGCAAACTCTCGAAGTATGCCGCTGGATTTGACATTGCACTGGTGGTTGGAGAATCGGCAGTCTTTTGTTTCTTAGAAGCAGGAGTGGCTGGTGTCTCAACAACTGGAACAGGGGCTGGTGCTGTGTAAACAGTGGCTGGAGCTGTGTAAACAGTGGCTGGAGCTGTGTAAACAGGGGTTGGTGCTGTAAAAACAGAGGTTGGAATTGCTTGAGCAGGGGCTGGAATGGCTTGAGCAGGGGATGGAGTTGTATGAACAGGAGCAACAAAAGAAAGTGGCAAGGGCGCGATGTAAGAATCGCCCGTATCGCCAGTTTCATCATCAGCCCGTGCAGAAGAATGTTGAAGGCTTTGAGCAGACTCGGGATGAAAAGTGGGAGTGCGAGCTGGCTCACCTTCCTTAGATTCTTCATCTTCGGACACAATGAGTTTTCTTTTTGCTTTGGTAGATTTGCTCTTTGAGACAACTACAAAGATAAAAGAAAATAAAAAGTGAGGTATATGCAAAAGAGGCATGTACAAAATAAATAGAAATCAAATTTCAAAAAGATTACCTGTGCCATATTTCTCAACACTTTCTGCAGGAGCAAAAGCTTTGAGAGTCTTGGCTGAAATTGCAGAGAGAATGGTGCAAAAGAAGGCCTGCCACCAAACCTTGAAGTCCTCTATGGTGTTTGGAGTACATGGGGACTTTGAAGTAGAAAACATGAGGCTTTTGGTGGGGAGAACACTAGAGATTGAGATGAGATCTCTCTTGGTTGAAAAGGTGTTTCTAATCATGGGATTCTTTGTTAAAATAAAAAGATATGGAGGCACGGGTACACTCTGCACAAAACCAAACTGACGGGCGAAAAGTGCAGGTGAGTACAATTCAGAACTGCATTTTTGATTTAAATTTCCAGATTCAATTGCCCCACCATAATGTAGTTCTCGGGTGATCAAGTAGCTTGCCCAAAGTTTGGTTAAGACCGACTTATTACTGGGAAGTAGAAGGCCATATGGTCGGAGCCAAAGTGGGTAAAAGGAGGATTCAGTAAAGGGAAACATGAGAGAATTATCCCTTGAAAAGTCAAGTTGGCAAAAGAAGGCCATGCATTCAGAAAAAGATTTGCCTGAAGTTCCTGCCGAAATCCATCTACGGCTGAAACTGGTTTGTTCTATCTTAGGTACAGGATTTGGAGAAGGGCCAAAATCTTTGAATTACTCAAAAAGCCAAAATTGTAAGATCCACAGGGGGCCACCAGAGGGGGTAAGGCCAGCTTCTACAACATCAAAAAGAGATCTATACAAATGGCTGAGAACAAAAGGAGCTAGGGCCAATTTTCGGCCTGATGCAAGTGCAATGACTAAATTTTTAAACTCTTTGGTCATACTATTAGCAGAAACACAAAAGAGAAACCTATCTAGAAATTGAAGGAGGAATGCACAATGTTCTTGATCCGAAACCAAAGAACTACGTTTCTTTTCGGCTTGAATAAATTTGCCAAAAGAAAGTCTAGTATTGGAATCATTAAATTTCACATCAGTGGGGAGAAGTTGGAGGGAAGCACTCACCTCTTCACCGTGAGGAAACAAACCGGTGAGGTGTGTAATGTCAAAAATGGTTGGAGCCATTGGTCCGCAACCAAAATAGAAGGCATTTGAGGATCGACTCCAGAAGCATAAAGCTGCGGCCATCATTGAACGGTCCATTGGCAGTGGATGCCGAGAGAGCTCTATACATTCCGCGATTCCCGTTTCAACCCAACGTGCATAATGGCAAGAGCGAACCCTATCAACCCATTCAACCCATTGAAGAGGAGCTTTGTTCCAAGTGCGGATTGATTTTGATTCAAACCAACCTTCCCACGAAATTGGTGATTCAAAGAGAAATTTTTCATTACCAAAACGTGGGAAAACTTGTCGAATCTCGGTGTCGTTGAAGGGCTGTGTAAAGGAGGGTCCAAGAGTGAGATCATTTGAGTTTGGAAGTGTAAAGACTTCGTTGTCATTCTATGAACCCTCAATAGAAGAAAGAATGGTCGAGGGCGATGAAGGAGCTTCCGATGGTGATAAACGCAACTGTGTAAATCGTGTTCTAACCATGATTCCTTGATAAAAGAAGAAATCTTTGATGAAATCAGTAAGAGAAGGAGGGAAGATGGAGTTATCGTGGAGAAATATGAGGTTTTTGAAAGTCAAGAATGGAAGAAATGGGTTTCGTTGGGTGTGAAGGAGAGGAGATGAAAAGGTGGAAAGAGAAAAAGGGTGCGTTTGGATCTTTGTGGTTTTTGGAAAGGGTGTGTATTTAAGGAAATAATTTGGGCTTATCACCTGATGATAAGAGATTTGGCTTATCTACATT
>JAESVK010050928.1:0-10701 GCA_017140935.1 Hamamelis virginiana | reverse complement strand
GGGGACATATGGTGGAGGGGAGCATGACGCTGGACTGCAATATTCAGCGGAATTATCCTACAATATGAACATTTCGAATAACAAAATGATTATAGGCAAGACCAGTTAAGTACAACATTTGTACTGAAAATGCAGTCGAATGGAAGCACACAGTAATTGATAAAATGGGAAAAGAAAAGACAAAGTACCGCAGGCTGAGAAGATGCATCATCCACTTTGGGAGAATTGGAAAGGATGGAAGATGTGTTATTCGACGGCAATAACTCCATAATAACTTTCTTATTCTTCTCCTTGCTTGTTGGCTTAAGCCCTATCACAACCTGTTAATATTATTAAATAATAAATGGGAAAATTTGGAGTTAGTAGTTATATATTGCATGATAGTTATCAACAGAATCATACCTCAACAAAACAGAATTATGTAAACAACATGATTTCCATCAGACACCCACTACAACAAAAAGGTGTATTTACGGCGTTTTTTTTACGGCGTTTATATATAACGCCGTAAAAAGTGTTTAAAAAGTCATGCTTCCCGTGTTTTTTAATAGAAGTCGTAAAAGCATTAGTATTTACGGCGTTTATTAAACGCCGTAAAAAAGTCATTGTATTCTCGGCGTTTATTAAACGCCGTAAAAAGTCCTAGTATTAACGGCGTTTAATAAACGCCGTAAAAAGTCCGCACAAAATTTCCCTTTCCCTCCTTTTCTTTTCTTTTCCCCGCGCCCTAGTGTTTTCCAGCCCGTGGTTTTAACAAAATGCATTCACGGCGTTTTTTAAATGCCGTAAAAAAGTCCTAGTATTCTCGGCGTTTATTAAACGCCGTAAAAAGTCCTAGTATTAACGGCGTTTAATAAACGCCGTAAAAAGTCTGCACAAAATTTCCCTTTCCCTCCTTTTCTTTTCTTTTCCCCGCGCCCTAGCATCCCGTGGTTTTAACAAAATGCATTCACGGCATTTTTTAAATGCCGTAAAAAGTATAGGTATTTTCGGTGTTTGTAAAACATTATTGGTATTCTCGGCGTTTTTTAAATGCCGTGAAAAATAAAGCATTTTTATTTACGGCGTTTGATAAACGCCGTAAAAAATATAAGAATTTTTATTTACGGCGTTTTTTAAATGCCGTAAAAAATTATGATTATTAACGGCGTTTAATAAATGCCTTAAAAAGATTTATGTATTAACGGCGTTTGATAAATGCCTTAAAAAGGTTTATGTATTTACGGCGTTTTACAACTGCCGTAAAAAGTCCTCATTAGATTTCCCATTTTGCCTTAGATTTTCCCCGCGGCCTGTTCATTTCCTCGCGCCCTAATTTCGTCTCCCTCGAAAAGCTACGCTCTGTCTTTTTCACGATCTCAGCTCGCCGCCGTTCGCCCGCCGTTCACCGGCCATGGAAGCTCGCCGCCGTACACCGGCCATGAAAGCTCGCTGTGGTTCTCAGGCTGCTGTCAAGCTGGTTCTGCTTTTGATTTGGCTTATGGAAGAAGCCTCCACTTCTTGTGCTCCACTCATTGAAGATATTTGTCGAAGCTTGTGGAAGAAGCTACTCCATACCAGATCAGACTGCTATCTCCTCTCTCTCTCTCTCTCGTCTCTCTCCTTTTTTCCTATGTCTCTCATCTCTCTCATTTTTTGTTCGTCTCTCTGCTTCACTCCATTTGGGTTGTAGAAGAGGCTCTCTGAGGTGATTCTGCGGCGAGATTTACGAAAAGGTGACTCTTTTCTTCTCCCTCTCCTTGTCTCTTTTATTTTTTAATTTTTTAGTTTTTATTTTCTCTCTGTGACGGTGGATCGTTTTCTTTGTTGTAGCCGGTTGTGAGATAAATGTTTTTTTGTACCTGTTTTCGGTTTCCTTGCCGGTGTTTTAGTGCCATTTGGCCTTGTTATGGTGTGATTTGATTTAGATTACCTCTTAGCTGCTCGATCGTATAATATCCCTGTTATGTGTGTTGATTTAGTTTACGTGATTTGATTTGATTTGATTATTGTTCTATTTGCTATGGTTTATTTGGTTTTTTTTTTTTCATTGTGTTTAAGCTTCTGGTTTATAGTTTACTTTAGTTTCTCTATCTTCTACTTTTGGTCTTCGTTTTATTGTCTCAAATGAAGGTGTCCAGGTGATTTCCCCTCTCTTATGCTATGTTTCTAAATACTGTTAATTTTTGAGATCTTGAGTTCTTCTGATCTTCGTCTTATTGTTTTATTTCCCCTTTCTTATGCTGTCTCTGTTGTTTCCACCCAGCTGTAGTCTTGGCGGAATCGATTGAACTACCGAATCATTTGGTCATCGTCCCCTTCAGGAACAAGGTTTAGCTACTAACCACTCATTTTATGTCCTAAACCCCAAATTGATGAAGTAACTCTGTTAGTTTACAGACTTGTGAGATCTGATAGTGCCTCACTTAAAGCTTAAACTTGTAATTTGTTAAGGAAAGCATGGTGTTAAGCCCTTTGAATCTACCCTGTTAAACACTTTTTGTGCCTGTTTTACCCTTCCTAATTTACGCTTATTTGATTCTGCCTTTTCTTTTACTGCATAAGAAGAGTTCAACAGTTTAATGATTATCAAGGACTACAAGTCTCTGTTTTGTTAAAGTTTATACCAACAAGGGATTTTTTAGATTTTGTCACTGTTGATGTCAAATCTTAGTTTCAACCAAATCAGTATTGCATCAAATATACTTATAACTATGAATGCCTATATGGCTCTTGTAAGTGCTTACACTGCATGTAATGCAATGGCAATTGTCACTTGGTTATCAAGTCTGTTTGTACCTGCTCTTGGTAAATTTTAATTAAAATTCTTGGGCAACAAGTGTTGTTCATTCTAGGTAACAGAGTCATATTATTTTCTATCTCGGGGTTGATTTAACAAGTAGAGTTATATGTGCTGTAATCTTTGGTTATTTGTTCAGTAATCAATTTGATATATATGAAAAAATAGTTATTCTACATAGAGTTTAATAATATATATAAAATGTTTCTACTAATCAAAGTTATAGGTGATATATACCTGTGATAGTACTACTGATTAGCACTTTTTGAATTGCTAGCAATGATACGTTTGATTTGTTGCTGTGGTTTTGCATTTTATTATAATCTACTCTTGGTTCTATTTTTACTATGCTAAAATAAAATATTCTGTACCCAAATCATATATATATGCAAATCATCATTTTTTATGCATATTTATTACTCACCTATGTCAATCCATAAAAAGCTCTTCTTTGAAGGTCTATCAAGTTTTCTCTTGCTTCTCTAATCCAAGCCATATATATGCATATGTATGTAAGTATATCATATAAAATACATATATTGTCAATCCGTAAGAAGTTATTCTTTAAATTACACAATTATTAGATTTGTAGTTAAACTATACTCATGGTAATCGATGGTAATTTTTGCGTTTTTATTGTTCGTGTTCCACACATTAGTGCATCAACAGTAATTTATATTTCTATCCATATTTTCAGGGTAACATTGTTCAGGAACTAACCGTTGGATCACTGTGAATTTGTTTAGGCTCCACTTCTTGACTAACTATAATATGAACAATAAAATCCAAAGTAACTAACACTAATATCCAATTACTTTGCTAAAACAAATGCTCAATTTTGTGAATATGTGGCCATCTATATGGAAATTTATGTGTTGATAGTATCATGTGCATATGGTAGTATGTGAATGAATAATGAAGTTTCATTTGGTTTAATCTTGATGTTATGTCGTCTTTGATACATCTAGTTTCAATAGAAACAGAGTGTAGTTGCATAGTCTCACCTTCATGCCTTTTTCCCTGCTTTCTAATTAATCCTCACTTGAATGACATCTGAATCATTTTACCAGTTCTTGTCATTGGCTGGTTTCTTGGCTAATGTGGTTGTTTAGGTCTTTCAAACTTGACATCTTTGAGTTTTAAAAAGAGCGATTCCATTACTGCTGAAGGAATGCATGCCTTTTCTAGCCTAGTTAACTTGGTAAAGTTGGACCTGGAGAGATGTTATGGGATTCATGGTGGATTTGTTCATCTTAAAGGTTTGTCCTGCTCTAAATTAGTTCCAATTTGCTAGACTGTCTAGACAATAGCTCATGTTTCTTTGTTTTTCAGTTTGAAGAAAATTGCACTCTTTTCATCTTCAATAATTTAAAACTCTTGAAGGGAACACATTAGCATCTACATAATGTTGCTGGATTAAATTAATTGGTCCAATTGAAGTAGGTGTATATGCAATTATTTATACATTTATATATGATAGACGTGGTACTCAATGAATAAGTTAGGCATATGGTTGCAGACCTTTTTTATTATATTAATATGTCAAACTTTGGGTCAGGAGAAGAGAATTTAGAAATAAGAGGGTGAGATGAGAGAGAAGCTGTTATTTGAGGGTGCATTGGCAAAGTCCACCTTTGACTGTAATTGGATTAAGCATCAAGTAGTAAAGCCTCAAGTATATGATATTAGAAACCTTCCTTATGTAGCTGATTTGACTATCATGCTATTATTTGACTTCAAAATTTTCTTCAATTTGGTTCTTATATACCAATTTCTTCCTCACAGGTTTAACGAAGCTCGAGTCTCTCAATATCAGATGTTGTAAATGCATCACAGATTCGGACCTGAAGTCTCTTTCTGGTAATTGTTGTCATACTTATTTTGCTTTGGATGATGGGTTATTGTTCTTTTGTATATCACATTCTGTGGTTTTATAGGGCATTAGTTGAGATGGTCTAGCTAGGTGAAACGAAGACAATAACTGATGTCAATTAATCATCAAACAATCAAGAATTGAAGAGAAATTGATTGTATTTTGAAGAAAAAAGCTAAAAATTACATAAGAAAGCTAAACGGGAGAGTTCTAATCTGTGATGTGGGTGTTGGCCATGTGAGATTGAGTAGCAGACGTGGGGAGAACATGTTCTTTTGTTACTTTGTTTTGACTTCACAATTATGCCCTCATTATAACTTTTCAAAGAAAAAAGAGGATAAATTTATGGATATGAAAAAAGCCTTACCATTGTCCTCACTTGCCATTGACAACTGTATGGATGTTTTTAGTGGTAAAGCATAGACCTACAAGACAATAAAGATCATGGTTATATCTTTAATTCTCATCTTGTTTGATATTGTTGGAATTATTCCATATAAGTTTGGCTGTTGATAACTTCATTGTGGCCAGGCCTTTGATTGAGAACACACCAATTTGTGGAAACTTTTGGATTAGGAAGTTTCATGATATTCACATTAGAACCTCAAAGTAACTGGACATGTACCTCCTAAACCTTCGTCTCTGACATTTTATAACTATTTAGCAAGTGATGTAGTTTTTCTTCGAGAAAAACTGCTGAGTAGTCTATAGGCGGTCTGATAAATTACTGATTAAGTGATTATTATTATTATTATTATTATTATTATTATTAGGGCCTTCTTTTCTTATTTTTAGTTAAGTGATGAAGTGTTCATTGAATATGCTTTTTGTTACTTATTGTGATATCTTTTTTTGGCATTGTGTTACTGTCATATTTAAACTATGAAGGATGTTTGTACTGCTTTTACTGAAATTTTCTAATAAACTATCACTTGTGAAATGCAAAGAGAGAAAAAGAGTGAAGAAAATGTATTGATTGCTTCACAAATTATTGAGAGTAAGAACTGGGCCTCGGAAGAAAAAAGTATCTGAACACAAATGCTGCAACCTTCTTGTTTCAGTTCATGCCAATTATTTGCTTTTTATGAATCTGTTTTGATGATATTTTGTTAATTTCCATATCAGGTTCAGATCATAACAGAGCTTTTGCTCTCTGTTCTTGCTGTATTTTGGTATTTTCCAGCCTTAATCTTCAATATTAGTTCAATTTCTCTTTTGTTTTTGGTTATTTGGACTTCTGTCAAAGTACTCTAGAAGGTCCCACAGCAAGCACAGCTGTCATTACTGTATTATCTAGTTTGCCAAATTAGTTAGCCAAATTAGTTATTTTTTACTCGTCTTCATCAGTTGAATTGTTTCTGTTAATCTTTGCAGGATTCAGATGTGGTTCCATTAACCAAAGATAAGGAGAAGGATGTTCTGCTTGTTCTCTCTCATGTTGTCTTTCTCCCTCTATACACTTACTTCATGTAACTTTTAACTTCTCTCTCTATAAATGTGTACTTATCCGGATCTTTATGCATATTTCCTTTTTCAGGTTTTGAGAGAAATTCAGCTCTTGACACATGAACTTGACTGCAATTCCGAGAATGTAAGAATCTCTCTCTTTCTGACCTTCCGCAATCTGTTTTACCCCTCAATAGATTCAAATTTTTGATAAATTTGGTAGCAATAGATCAAGGGTAACACAGGTGAAAAGTTTAATCTTAGTTTTTGAACAGGATACAGAGGTTAAGCTTGATTGTAACAGCAAATGCTCAGCTGGCTCATACTCAGACTGTGAAGATGATTGCTGTTTAGCTAAGATTATAGATGATTTCGTAAGTTCTCTTATGTGCTTTTCTTCATATTAGTTTGCCAAATTAGTCATTACTATTTTTGGTTATTTGGACTTCTGTTAAAGTTTATAGCCTCTTTAGTTTGTCTCAATTCACGGCATTGAATATGAGAGAGAAGTCAGGGCCTATAATATAGGACTAGATGCAAGAAAATCTGGAGTTTGAGTATGAGAAGTTTAAGGGAGCTATTTGTAGGAGAACTACTGCCTTAATATCAAAGAACAGGCCGCAAAAAAAGTCTAATAACATGTTTGTTGATCATTGGACATTGTCACTGCAGATAGGTGATCATATATGCCATGCCAAGGAACATATGCAATTGCTTAGCCTGATATTTGTTTGCATATTGTCCAACACTTGGAAAATTACCTGTGCTTTTTTTGGCGTTTGCAGAATATTTCATATCAGTGCAGATACAGTTACCAGAATACCCTTAAAACAGCACCATAATCAACCCTAATATCCTCATAACAAGGGTTATTTTCTTTGACAATCGCGTATAATATTAATATATTATCGTTGTCAACATTTTCTCATTATGTTGCCTCTTTTGGTGCTACATTTATGATCCCTTTAAAGCATCATTTCAAATTCTTACTAATCCTGCTACTGATCCATTCTGACATCAAATGGCTGAAAAGCGGTGCTTGCAAATCTATCTGGATGGGAATTCAATATGAGTGCTCACTGTGCAGTGCTCATGTGCAAATAGACACATTTTTTGCTGGAATTTTTTAATTTCTGAGACAGTTTCTTAGAATTACATTATGTAAATAGACACATTCCCAGAATTTTCTAGAATTTGCATAAAGTAGGATGTAATATGTCCCTCTGTAAATTATCTTACATAAGATTTTGTAAATCAAACCAATGTAGATTAGTTCAAGTTACTTTAGATAATTTCAAGTTCTTCCTTTTTTATACTAAGTTCTCTCTTCTGGTTTTAATGGGGGAAAAGAAAAACTGCTGCAAAATGTCTGCTGGTCCAAAGTGGGAAGAGAGCTGGTTTGAGTTAGTTTGGCATCAATTTCGGTACTTAAGCTTAAAATAAGTGTTTTTTGGCCAGATTGTAGTTGGGAAAGAGCATCATCTTTCTTCCCAACTGAACTTGAGTGCTAGTGCTTGGCTCTTTTGTATCTTGTACATATATTTTCTTGAAGAAGATGCCAAGAGCTCTGTCAATAGAGTCCATCAGAGGCTGACCATAAAGTCATGATGAAATATCTTTCATGAGCTTTAATTAATTTTGAGTTGCCTTTTTTTGTAGTAGTGTAGATGTTCTATTTTATACTTAAGATAGCTTGTGATTGTTGGCTGTTGATGATAACATGGCACATGAGACTAGGGTTTATAAAAGACTAGGGTTTTAAACCGTAGTCGTTTCCTAAAAGACTAGGGTTTATAACTGTAGTCCTTTGTAAGAAAAGACTAGGGTTCAAAAACCGTAGTCGAAGATAAGACTACCACCCGCCTGACTACGGTTCCAAAACCCTAGTCTTAACCCAAAGACTAAGGTTTTGCACCTTAGTCGTAGGCAGTTTTTCTAGTAGTGTTGCCAATAAGCTTCTAATGCTTATTGATACTTTGTTTTATTTATCCTTTTAATTTGCTTTTCATTTTTATATCCAAGGTTACAACGTAATGGGAACTTTTTTTAAATTTGCAGGAGATCTCTGAGGAGTTAGAAATGAAAGTAAAAACGTATCTTAGAGGTGAAGGTGCTAACTTAGAGGTATGACACTTGTGATTGAGACATTTAGCCATGGGTACTTTTTTGGTTCCCCCCCTAATTGCTTTATGAACTCTCGATCAATGTTACATGTGCACTTCAAGGCATTTGAAGTACCTATGCCAAACATGATATGGTAAGGATGTGGGTATTGGATATGTGTCCAACAGGTCAAGTGATTTGATATTTACCCTATAGGCATGTCCAACAAAGTAAGAGAGAAACAAATTCCTAATTCACTATAGGTTTCCTCACATAGTCTCATGCTTTATTTCTTTGTTGCATGGATATTTCAAAATGAGTCAAATACCCATGTAAAATATGTTATATTACATATATACTTTACTTTGACCTAGGATATGTAAGGAGACAATATAGTAAAGTGATTATTTAATAGTATCCTTGGTGTCCCAAGAACTGGGGGTTAGACAAATTTGACACTTCAATGCACACCCACACCTGGCATTCTCACCCAAGTCCATGTAATATTGTGCTTTACATATGCAGGTTTTACAAGATAAAAAACTTAAGGGTCAACTTGCTGCTAGAGAAGAATTATATGGAAAATCTGCGAAAGCAGCTGCCAAGGCTGAGAAGGTGACTTCTTCTTCCAACTTCCAAGTGATTTTATACTGTTACTCTAATGACTTTCTTCAATTCTTATATGAATTCTTGCGATCTCAGGTTATGGTTGAGTTCAGATTCCATATAGACTTTACTTTTAATGATGTATATTTTCTGTGGCAAGGTTAAAGAACATTTCATGAAATAAACTGAGATTTAATATTATTCTGTTTAATTAGATCTTGTACATCCTTGTTTTGTCTTTCTAAGTATACATAATACAATGTTTGATTTGAATGTTTTAATTTGTGATCATTTTATTTAGTGGCTTATGCCAAACGAGGGAGGATATTTGGAAGCTGAAAGTATAGAGAAGACTTGGAGGATCAAACAGGAATCGATTGCTCAAGAAGTAGATATCTCAAGCTCTATGAATCAGCATGATATAATCTTACCAGGTTGATGCCTACTGTCTTATTGCTCGCCTTTTAATGCTTTGTTTAAATTAGTAAGAATTTTGTTTGAAGAAGATCTTAGATGTTTGACATCTCTCATGTAAATGTTATTGTTTCCTCGTTGAATCCACCATAACTGTTGGATGTGCTGTACTCTTGAATGTATGGTTCTGACCTTCAGTGAGATTTTTCTAATATAAGCCCAGTAAAAGGAAAATAGTGGCAGTCCTATGTTTTTGTGGTTTTCTTTGGAAACATGGCTAAACTTAATGATGAGATGCTGGAGAAAAGAGGAAGGAGAAGAAAAAGGAGAAAAAAGCAAAACAAAAAATGTAAGGTTTATTCATTCTGGATCTTGGCTGAAATCCAAAATCCTGATAAGATCAAGATCATGGTGGATATATGGCTGGTATGGATGAGAAAAATCAGGATTAAAAACCCTGCCTATAATTAGTGGTTAATTATTTGTGGGGAGGGGAACGACAAATGGGCCAATTCTCATCCACGAGGAATGGAACCCAGAAGTGGTTCATGTGCTCATCCCATTAAGGGAGAGACATGAACCACTTCTTCCTATTTACATGAACTTGTGGGGTTCTTTTGTTTTATTTAATCTCCACCGTCTCCTCACTCACTGAGTTATCTGATATCTGTAACCATTCATGTGGGTGATGGTAGTGATAATAGTACTAATGTTCTTGCCAAAAGAGCACTCTAATTCTTTTTAGACAAAGTTTTTTTAATAATTCTCTCTCCATGACCCTTGGTACACCGTACACTTATAAAGTGATAAATTTGCGATTCATCTTAATTTTCATATCTCCAGTAATTCTCTCTACAGATTCTCTCTCTCTCCATTTCGCACTTTTTTTTATCGCCAAATGACAATTATTTAAGGTGTTTTTCAAAAATCATTGAAAAATAACACATTTTACGGCGTTTAAAAAACGCCGTAAATAATATGAATAAAAATTTTTACGGCGTTTAAAAAGCGCCGTAAATAATATGAATAAAACTTTTTACGGCGTTTAAAAAACGCCGTAAATAATACTATTAACGGCGTTTTTTAAACGCCGTAAAAAGTTTTATTTACGGCGTTTTTCAAATGCCGTAAAAAGTATTATTTACGGCGTTTTTTAAACGCCGTAAAAGATAATAAATGCTAGTTTAAAATGCTGCCAAATTTTCCCGGTAAATTTTAGCGGCAAAAGGTAAACTTATTTACGGCGTTTATTAAACGCCGTAAAAACTATTATTTACGGCGTTTTTCAAACGCCGTAAAAACATGGTCCATTTACGGCATCGCTGTAGACGGCATTTTTTGCGGCGTTTAATAAACGCCGTTAATAGTTATTTACGGCGTTTTTTAAACTCCGTAAAAAGCATTTTTTGCGGCAAAAGGCATTTTTTCTTGTATACACACAAGTGCATTTATCAACATTGCTTTCCAAATTCAATAGCAT
>JAESVK010050917.1:0-10125 GCA_017140935.1 Hamamelis virginiana | reverse complement strand
TCGATTAAGAAGATTCATGGATGAATACATGGGGAAAAATTTTAAAACCTACCTTCCGCTGCGTTCCCATGGTGTATTCTTTCACCTCGACCACATTTCATATGATATTTCAAGCATTAAACATGAAAATGAATGATATAAACAAACCTAAACATGTTCCTATTAACCAATACTAATTTAGCATACTCAAAAATAAACAAACTAGACTTGATTTCATTTAAAACTCATAAATGCAGAAAAATTTATATACTAACCTATATGCAACTAAACTTTATTCTTAACCTTTGAATACCCAAATTAGGTATCCATCCCTAACATGGTATGGACATAGAAGAAGAATGAAGATGAAGAAGAAGAAGAAGAAGAAAAAGAAGAAGTATGCAAACTTATTAAAACAAACCCAATATTTAATTGAACTAACCTTTTTTGTTTCCTTCTTCCTTGCTCCTAGCTTCTTCTATAACCTTCAAAGACTTCAAAAATATAGTTGAGGATGCTAAAGGACTAAATATAGTACCTTAAGCTTCTACTCTTCAAGTTTGGCTCTCTAAATGCCTTAATGTTGTCTTCTAAAACTGATTTCAGGGCTCTCTATTTATAGGGAAGCTTGAACTTGATCAATGGCTGAGTTTAAATCTCTTAGAAATGATCAAAGGGCTCTAAAACAGCCTTCCAAGGTCTTCCAATTCGTCCCAAAGTCCCCAAGGCCGAGCTAGACACTTGGCAAGCACTTGGAAGAGTCCTAGGGGAAAAAACTTTGATTTTTGTAACTATTGGGAATTGGCTCGGGTGACCATCCACCTTGGGACGGTTGGCCGTCCCTTGGGGGATGGTCATCGAGCTTTTAACCCAATTTTGCCTTCTGTGGGCCTATCTCAGCCCGTTTCGACCCGATTTCGACTTTTTTCGGCTTTTCGGACCAGTTTAAGTCCAAATTCGACGATTCAAGCGCCAAAATAATCGTGATTCGATTCTCCATGTTTTGAGAAGTGTTTGAAGTGAAAATATATTGACCAAAGTCAAATTTTTAGGGATAAGTCAACCGATTAGTTGTTTAGGGCTTACTAGGCCCAAATTAGGGTTTTGAAATCTGCTAACCAATCACTCTCGAAATCATTTCTTCTTCTCGAAAATTTTTTTAAAACATTTTAAGAAAGTGCTTTGAAGCCTTTAAAGATCTCATTTTGATAAAAAGATCGAATCCCGGTCATTTCCAGTCGAAACCCTAATTCTGAGCTTGAAAGTGGCATTTGGGCCTCAAGAGCCAAACAAGAGCCTGAAGGCTCAACAGACCTTGCCAATGATCAATTTAGCTACCAAACACACCTTAAATATCCATGCCAAAGCCTCGAGACCATTCGAGACAAGATCGATATATAGTCATTCAGAGCTTTTGTGATTCAAATGACAGTACTACCCTTCAAGTCACAAAAGGTCTTATTTCCTATCAAGCCTGGCTCAGAATGCCATGAAATTTAACAAGGATGTTTCTAGACTCTCTAAAAAATAAATGCAAAAAGAACCGACTCAATCTGACCTAAAAACCTACATGCGATAATGACCTCTAACTAACTACTCACAAGGGTAAAACTGCTAACTTAGGGTTTTAACACCCTATTTCACCTCAAATCACAGGCAACCATTAATGACCATACTCATGGTCAAAAATGGATGTCTACACTTTGTTTAAAATTGAATAAACATATATAACATTTTATCTTTACTTCAATAAGTAAACATCACAATATCTAGTGTTATTGCTATCATCTATAAAATAATTTTAGCATCTCTAGCATGAACAATGTATTTGGATTAGCGATAATATCATAGAAAATTCATTTAATCAAACTAAATAAATAACCCACCTTTAGGCTTAGTCACTGCTAGTCTTAATTAAATGTCAAATACAATCCTATGACTTTATTGAAAATTTATAATTAAACATAACTTAATTGAATGTGTCACTTTAGTGACTAGACAAACAATTAAATTTCAATAATACTTGTACATAGGATTATTATAAAATAATCCAATTCCTTAAATGAATTTAATATCATAATTATATCATGCATAAATAACTAATATGAGGGACATGCACAAAATACATTATGTCAACATGACATATATTATACCATTATCAAATAAATTATGAATCTAATATATCAATAATTATGACATGTAAATTATTAAACATATAAAATAATTTACCAACTATGCATAATTAAGAAATTGATATATGGCACAAATCAAAAATATATATGCTCATATGTACCTTTTTTTTATAAATAAGTAAATCAATAATTAATTTCTTAATTTTTAAATTTCAATTGCAACATAGTAGTCATATGACATTATAATTCTCAATATAAAATGAACATATCACACAATTAATATAATTTATGTTCATTTAAAAAAAAAAAAATGTCAAACAAACAATACACTAGGTTTAATCGGGTTTACCTTATTGAGATTATATTTTGTGGAACATATATCAAGATGTTAAGATAGGGGTTTGACTCATAACCATACCTGATTATCTTAACGGTGACATTAGGGGATGAAGGATTAAGTAACATGAAGGGTTCATTTAGTTCTGCTATTCACCCAAACCTATGGTACGTCATGATATGTTGCTAGATGTCACTCATGAGTAGTGAAGGCCTATTGATAAAGTGTTATTAATGATGGAAAAATTGGAATTGTTCCAATTGAACCATAAATAGAAAGTTTCTATTTTTGGGAGACATTGAGATGTCCCTGCCCACTACTAGGTTAGGGTGAACCCAAAGGGTCACCTATCCTCCCAATTGAGTCAGTTTAAATATGTGCTGCTCTTTATGGTTTATAAAATGTCCTCTTTAACAAACCTATGAGTAGGAACTATTTTTAGAATAAATGTGTATGAGAAATATAAGTCTCCTTATCTCAATTACCTGAGATATATATTTCTCTTATAATTTATTTATGGACATTATCATATATATAATTTAATATATATACGACAAGTAATACCTTCTAATTATTATAATATGAAATAGACATGCCCTTTAGGATTGGTTTTAGGGCATACCTCTAACAGTCTCTCACTTGCACTAAAGCCAATCACCACAGTATCGTATACTAATCTTCGTAAGACAAGGTTTCAAACATTCAAAGGTGTTATGGCAAAGAAGATTTTATGCAAACAAGTTTTGCAATTTATTATTTTCAATAATAGTATTTAAACTAAAATTCCGTTGCCAATTCTGATGTCCTAGTAAATGAGACCTATATTCTCGAAAGAGAATAGTATGTACTAGACATTCTTTTAGGCAATTTGTAAATGGCATTCCAAATTTCTCTATATATATAAGTATTTCATTCTTAAAACTCTTTTAAGAATATACTTATTTTATTCATAATCAATATTCTGAATCATCAACCAATATCTCCTAACAAAAATTTGCAACATTAATGATATTGATTTAAGTGCATTATCTTTATTTATATGAGTTCCCATATTTCTCAAATATTAAACTCATAAATCAAATTTTTGAGAGATTAGAATTCCTATAACGTTTATGGAATTCATAATACTACGCTTAGTATTTAAAGTTTGTACTTTATGAAGAAACTATCAAAATAAACTTGATGACTTTGTTGCTCCCACTTGCCATATTGAAATAAGGTATTTTATGTTTTAAACCCTTATAACATAAAAACTCCTTTTTGATGTTTGTTTAACACATAAAGTATTTCATTTTTCCTTCTTTTTTTTGTGTGCATTTCTCTTTCTTTTTAGTCCTAGTTTGGTGCAAAGCAGGTATTTCTGATCCGTTTGTTGTTTTTGAGCCGTGTAGGTAAAATGGTGCTAAATCCACTTTCTTAGAGCGTTTGGTGATGTTGGGAATTGCCGTTTGTCGAGAGAAGCTCATTAGCATAATTCTCTGCTCATTTGAAGTGCATAAATGTAGTAGCTTCGCCAAAGACAACCCAAAGTGAGCTCCCCCCTTCATCTCAAGTCAGAGAAGGCTCCAACACCCTTTTTAGGGTTTATCAAACTTGAGCGAATGTTCAAATGAAGCGAGGCTCAAAGCATGGAGGCAAAACCAGTCCAAAGTGTGCAAAAGTGGGCAGTTGCACAGGGAGGACCGGTCCTGGCTATTTGGGACCGGTCCTAGGTTTGGAATTTTGAATTTTGGATGATTACAGAGTGGGAGGACCGGTCCTGGCATTAGTGGGACCGGTCCTAGGTTCATTTTCTGCTGCTATTGGCTTGTAATTTCCAAAAATCTCTTGGGCATTATTGTCGTTTCACCCCAAAATTGTTGTAAACCTAATAGATGGTATAAAAGCTGCACTTAGCAGCTGGAGAGGGGTTCTCAACAGGTTCTTGGTTAGTTTTCTAGGGTTAGCTTAGTTTTTCTTTAGCATTTGATATTTTCTTGATAGTTTAGCTAGGATTTCAGCTTTTCCTTGTTGTTTCTACCTTGTAAGCATAGTTTAGCTTAGTTTACTTTCTTTTAATCTCAGTTGTAAGCTACATTCAAGTTGTGAATTAATATATAGCATTTATTTCACTTCCCTAGCATTTATTGTTCTCGTTTGATGCATTCACTTCTTTTAATGGCTAGCTAAACACCAAAGGTGGGTTTTATGGTGGAGTTCTTCTCCAAACCCTAGGTAAATGTGTTTTCTTATCTCAAAAGCTTCAATGTTGATGGAACGTTGTTTTTATACTCTCTCATCTTTTGAACCCTTGTAGTCTCATATTCATAACCAATGTATAACCAGTAAGTTGTTGTATTTTGGTTAATGAGCACATATGCACTCTACATGTTCGTGAAAATGCCATTGTGAGTATTAAGCTACATTCCATCATTTGTTTTACCTTTATGAGCTTCTATTGTCAAATCTTCCATTCATGACCATAGAGTAAATGGATTCTTGAATGTGCATTGTTTGAGAAACCATTTACCATAGGTTAGGAAGGAATGAACCCACAGGACCCATCTTCTTTACTTTACAAGGTTTTCATTTACAACTTGCCATTAACTTGGCACAAATCTTTCACAACAAACAAACCCCAAATATTTTACGCTTTCATTTGCATTCATTGGGTAGCATTTCCTAATCATCGATTATAACATGTTCCATTCCCTGTGGATATGACCTAGGGACTCCCTAGAATTCATTGCTTGACGACCAGTGAACTCCTTCACTTGGGATTCTATTGCGCATCACATTTTCAGTCAAAGCAATTGGCGCCGTTGCCAGGGAGTGGCGAACGTTCCAATTATATTCGAAGAGAGCTAGTGGTAATTTGCAATTACATTGCAAATTCGGTAAGTTCTTTTCCCTCTTTTAATTTATACAAAAATTCTTTGTGTATGTAATAGTTGTGAATATTCTTTGTTACGATGAAATTAGTGCATGTCGGTGTGGACTCGTGTTGAGCAACACCGACTTGTAAGGATTACATCTAGCTCCAAGAAATCCAATAGTAAGACCTTTGTTTCACTCACCTTCCACTCCTTCAATGGAGAACGCTGAAAACAAACAATTTTGCGACAATTTAAATGACCATGGGTTACCTTATGACCCTCAAAGGCCTTTTAAACCTCTAAGACACGGAGATGGTGTTGTTCCGTCGGCAACCCCGGCGGTGGGAAGGGGGAATGTTAATCCTCACGCTCAACAATATAGAGCACCCCCTGTCCCTTTGGCTAATATAGGAAGAACCCTTAAAGAGATTTTGAGACCTCAATGAACCATAAGACCCTCATGTATTTATTTACCACCGGAAGCCAATAACTTTCCCATGAGACCGAAGATAATTCGTCTTCTCCCTGAATATAGAGGGTTTGATTCTAAGAATCCTGACTCATACATGAGAGATTTTGAGGATGTCTGCAGTGCTTTCCTTTCTATAGGATCGTCCATCCATATTATCTGCTTGGTTTTATTTCCATTCTCTCTAAAGAACAAGGCAAAAATGTGGTTTCACTCTCTTACTCTTAATTCAATCCTAACTTGGGAGGACATGCGAAGTGTATTTCTTGATAAGTTCTTCCCTCCGAGGCGCACAAATGCTCTCATGAGAGCCATTCAAAACTTTTCTGAAAAATTGGGTAAATCTTTTGCCACTGTATGGGAAAGATACAAAGAACTTCTCAATGCTATCCCTCATCACGGTTTGGATATTGGTCAAATCATAGGCTATTTTCATGAAGGCCTTTCATTGAAAAACAAACAATATATCCAAATGATGAGTGGGGGACATTTTTACGAGAAGAGCCCTGAAGAGGCCATATAATGCAATGATTTCATAGCAGAGAATGCCCGGAATTGGTAGATTAATTCATTTCTTGATGCTGCTAGAGTGCAAAGTGTGCCCGTTGAAGGAGGAAAGCATCATGTGAAAGATAATGATGACCTCCAAGCAAAGATTGCTAGTTTGACTAGGAAATTAGAGGCCATAGAATTGTAAAAAGTGAGTGAGGTGAGCACCGTGCCCAAGGTGCCTACAGCACCTACGGGACCTAGAATGGAAGACTTATGCATAATTTGTGATGACCCCACTCACTCAACAAATGGCTGTCCTAACCTTCCCCAAGTCAAGGGAGCGATCCAAATAGAGCAAGCTAATGCTCTCAATTACCAAAGAAAGCACTTCAATTCTCCATACTTTGAAACTTATAATCCTGGGTGGAGTAAACACCCAAACTTTAGTTGGAAAAGTGATGGAGGAAATGCTTCCTCAAGCCAGAACAACCCACCACCATGTCAACCATTTCAAAATAACCAAGGTTTCCCGAATCAAAATTTTCAAAATCAAAAATTTCAAAACCAAGGTTTTCAAAGTCATGGTCAAAATCCCAACTTCCAAGGTCAAGGGTTTCGTTCAAACCCTAACTCCAATTTTGGTCCACCCAATCAAGGGAATTCATACCTACCACCCCACAAGAGAAATTATGATGATGTGATAGATCAACTCGTGCAAAACCAAGCACAAACCACTCAAGCCATTGGGGACATAAGAACCCAATTAACTAAGTTGACCTCCACTTTGGGTGCACTTCAACAAGAAAAGGGAAAGTTTCCCTCTCAACCCATTCAAAATTCCCAAGGTCAACATAGTATTGGATCCTCGAGTTCCAATGAAGGGAACCATGAACAAGCAAAGGCCATTACCACTCTTCGTAGTGAGAAAATAATTGATAAAACCATCCCACCCAAAATTCTACCAAAGAAATTTCTCCAAATTTGCAAATTGAATCTAAGGAGGATGAGAAAAAAAATTGAGAATGAGCCTGTCGTTCCCAAAACAAGTGGTATTGATGTTGGTTTTAACAAAGACAAAGATAAATTCACTCATGTCGCCCTTTTTCCTCAAAGGCTAAGGGCACCTAAAAAATTGATCAATCATACAGAAATCTTTGAATTGTTTAAACAGGTAAAGGTCAATATACCTTTGTTGGATACGATTTAACAGGTGCCCTCGTATGCAAAGTTCTCGAATAACTTATGTACTCTGAAAAGAAATTTGGGTGTGCACAAAGAAGCTTTCATGACTGAGCATTCTACCTCCCTAATACATAATAGTTTGCCTCCCAAATATAAATACCCAGGAACCCCCAACATTGAGATAACTGTAGGGAATTCCAAAGTGGGTATAGCTTTAGTGGACTTGGGGGCAAGTGTGAATCTTTTGCTTATTCTGTTTATGTTGAGTTGGGGTTAGGTGAGCTCGAGTCAACCAAAATTAAGTTGCAGTTAGCTGATAGGAGTGTCAAAATTCCTAAGGGGGTAGTGAAAGATGTGTTAGTTTAGGTTGATAAATTCTACTTCCCTATTGACTTTGTGGTGTTGGAGACCCAACCTGTGGTAGATCAAGGGAGTCAATTCCCTGTGATTCTAGGTAGGCCTTTCTTGGCCACAACTGATGCTTTGATACAATGTAGAAGTGGGTTGATGACCCTAACCTTTGGAAATATGACTGTAAATTTGAATATTTTCAATTTGATGAAGGAAGTGGGGGAGAATATGGAGGATGAGGTGCATAAAGTGAGTAGAATTGATACTCTAGTGCAGCACCAATGAGATCTCTTTTCTCATGAAGATCATTTGCAATCATGTCTAGTCAGTGAGATTATTGAAGATATGAAAGTGAGTGATGAGATGGAGTTTCTATACTCCGTGCTCAATGATGAGGAAATTTTTGAAGTTAAGGGGTGGGTGCCTCGCTTCGAGGCATTGCCACCCATTGAAAAAAAAATAGTACCATCAAATGTCCAACCACTTGAATTCGAGTTAAAACCGTTGCCCTCTGAATTAAAGTATGTTTACTTAGGCGACAATGAGACTTACTCGTGGTCATATCTTCTCACTTGGAGATTGACTAAGAGCTGAGATTGATGTAGGTGCTTAGAGCCCATAGAAGTGTTATAAGCTGGTCCATCGCCAACCTCAGAGAAGATTGAACCCTATAATGAAAGAGGTGGTGCGTAAGGAGGTTTTGAAGTTGTTGGATGTGGGGATAATCTATCCCATTGCGGATAGCAAGTGGGTTAGTCCTATCCAAGTGGTGCCCAAGAAGTCGGGTGTCATAGTGGTTAAGAATGAGAACGATGAATTGATTCCCACACGCGTCACTACTGGGTGACGAGTGTGTATTAATTATAGAAAGCTGAATTCATCCACTAGGAAGGACCACTTCCCCTTGCCCTTCATTGACCAAATTCTAGAAAGAGTTGTGGAGCATGCTTTTTATTGTTTCCTAGATGGGTATTCAGGTTACAATCAAATTGAGGTATCCTTAGAGGACCAAGAGAAAACTACTTTCACATGTCCCTTTGGGACATTTGCCTTTAGGAATATGCCTTTCGGGTTGTGTAATGCTCCTGGTACCTTCCCGCGATGCATGGCTAGGCTGTTTAGCGAAATGGTGGAGAAAATTTTAGAGGTCTTCATGGATGACTTCTTGGTTTTCTGGGACTCGTTTGATGGCTGTTTAGAGAATCTATCTTTGGTTCTGAAGATATGTGAGGAGACAAACCTGGTGTTAAATTGGGAGAAGTGTCACTTTATGGTGACACTAAAAGAATACAATCGAGGAACGTAGCGGAAGGTAGGATTTTAAAATTTTTCCTATTGTATTCATCCAAGAATCAACTTAATCGATAAAACGAATCAAACAATTAATTGAACAAGAATTAAAAGCTTACTTGATATGTTCCTTTGCAATGCTCTCTTCACTTTGATGATCGTCCTCGCGAAAATCCAAGCCCCAAAAATATGATGGCCTCCAACGATAGTCCACACGAACACAAGAGTAATTAAACTTTCTTGATCTTTCAACACATTGAAAAATCAAGCATGGAGTGGGAGAGAGAGAGAGTGGCGGATTAGAGAGAGAGCTCTTGATGAGTTCAGCTTAATGAACTATTAGGGTTCCTCTCTTTAAATAGACTTCTCCTCTTTTTAGGGTGTTTGGTTACTAGTGCTAGCATGACCATTAACCCCATTTAGGTTACTAACACTCTTGAATTAGATATCCTTTTGACTCTTAATTAATTAACCATTAATTAATTAAAATCAAACATATATTAATAAGAGTGTGCCACTCTCACAAGTTTAAGAACCTCACTTATGTCCTTATGTGTGTGACTCATTGGGTTCATCTCAATGTCTCCCAAAATAGAAACTTTCTATTTTTTGGTTCGATTGGAACAATTCCAATTTTGCCCTCAATGATAACTCTTATCATTAGGCCTTCACTAGTCATGAGTGACATCTAGCAATATGTCATGACGTACCCTAGGTGTGGGTAAATATACGAACGTGTAAATAAACCCTTCGTGCTATAGATAATCCCTCACCAAACAATGTTTTGATTAAGTTAGTTGGGTATGGATACATGTCAAACCCTAACTTAATCATATGTCACAAATTCACTAGAGTATAATCTCAATTAGGTATACCCTTGAAACATTTTTCTTGGTAACCTTCTGCTTTGGCCAAAGATGATTGCTCGCAATCATATGCTCAAATTTCGTAGTCGTTATACCCAATTGCACTCTAATGATGGCGTAATTCAATAGGTTTTGTTAAGATAGTCATTTATGTTGTTTTCGTGTGCATTGT
>JAESVK010050913.1:0-11426 GCA_017140935.1 Hamamelis virginiana | reverse complement strand
ATATATACTGAAACCCAATAACAGTAGGAATCTCAACCCAGTAACATATATACCCAATAACAGTGGTAATAAAACCCAAAAGTGGAGGGGGTTTGGGTTGTCGGCAGATGCATAGGCAAATGAAGCGGCACCGGCACCGGCAGCGACAGCAGCAGCAGCGGGGGTTTGGGTTCTCGGCAGATGCAGAGGCACATGCAGCGGCACCGGCAGCAACGGGGGTTTGGGTTCTCGGCAGATGCAGAGACAAATGCAACGGCAGCAGCACCGTGAGGTGTGGTCTGCAACTTCTTCATCTCTCTTCTCCTTCTGCAACTTCTTCATCTACATGAGGCGAAACACAGTTGAATGGTTGAAGAAGATGGATCGGAATGCTGGGACTTGAATGGTATTTTATATTAGAAGAGTGCAATGGCTAAGGACACGCTGGTAAATTTGAAAACTTATAACACCCAAACCCAGGCTAGCATTTGCAAACCCAAGTTGGAAAGAGGCTTCACATTCCCACCGTTTTGAGCCGCCCGGATCAAGCATTCCCAGGCTTGTATCGTGCCAAACAATGGTTTGGGGTATGAAACCCCAAACCCGCCGGGCAAGCCGGCCATCCAAACACTACCTTAGGGTCTATGTTAGCACAAGTTAATGAACATGGCCAAGAGCAGGCCGTGTATTATCTTAGTAAGACTTTATCGAATGTTCTTCTATGCCTGATTCTATTCAATCCCACTTCCCTTTCTATCCTTATGAACTGCTGCTTGTGAATCGTGATGTCTTGAAATGGAACGAGTGGACAAAAGACAAAACCCCTAGAGCCTGGCCTAAACCAAAGGAAGAGTGGGTCCAATGGTTGGATAAACTCCAACCTCAGTTTGGGAAACAATGGAAAAACCTAGGAATCTTTGACCACATTCAGTTATGTAGACATGAATTTCCGAGGGACCCATGGCTTCTTTCTACTAGTGCTTGTTTTTGGAGCTATTCCAATAATGTTTTTTCTTTCCCCTGTGGCCAAATGTCTCCAACCAATATGGATGTTTGTGCTTTAACCGGACTGCCTGAGATTGGGGAAATCCCATCTGCGGCTTATGTCCCAGATATGCATCCATCTCCCTTGAATGTGGCTAACTCCTCTCTACGTGGGTAAAACATGGTTTCTCTCATATAACTTCATTTTCAGCTGTAGCTTGCCACGTGTCCTACCCACGTAGAGATGAGTTAGCCACATTCAAGGGAGATGGATGCATAATGAGATCATGGGGAAGGCCATGATCAGGCAGGGAAGTTTCTCAATGGCAGTTGAAAGACCGTGGAGCTATAAAATGAAGATGAAATGCAACAATGCCAAATGAGAAGAAAACATATATTGAAATTAAACTGAAAGGAAATTGCATTGAACTAAAGAAAATGATGTACTTACAATAAACAAGCTTACCGAAATTGATGAGTTCATAACTGAGAACTTGAAATGAAAATTGCTGAATTGTAAATGACTAACACAATGCTAAGAACGAAAATAGAATCGAAAACTGAGACAAGAAAGCTTAAAAGTTGAAAACTGCAAGACTTGATGCTTGTGATTGATTGTTGAAGTTGTTGGGGGCCTGAAATGTTGCATTTCATCTTCATTTTATAGCTCCACTGTCTTTCAACTGCCATTGAGAAACTTCCCTGCCTGATCATGGCCTTCCACATGATCACATCTGTTGGAATCAGATCTTTTTCAGTTTTGCCAAGTTTTTTCCAAAATCATATATGTTTTACTTGACGGCCTCCCATTTTGCCCCCGGGCATATGAGAATACCAGTCTTGAGAATTAGGTCTAAACCTATCATCATCTTCATATGGCAGGCCATGGACATTGGCTTGAGTAAAGCCAGTCTTAGAGGCCTGCCCCCCGAGTGTCTGAGCACCCATTGGCTGTTTGCCAAGAGATTTGGCCATTGGGTCGGAACTAGAAGCTCCTAAAGTCATTTTCTGACCATTATCTCCATTCCTAAGTGGTGGGAGAACATACGGTCTCTCATCCTCAAGCACATTAATTGATTGACTAGTATGACTCAAGTGTTTCAAGCCATTCCTTTCACTATTGATATTCTGACCGGCGGATTCATTTTCCACGGTCTGGTCCTTGTTCAGAGAAAAGTCTCTAGATTTCTCAGTTGGCTGGTTAGACTTTACTAAACCTGAAATTTCAAGACAAAGATTATGCTGTTGGTCTGACATCTTTTCTATTTTGTCGACCAAGGTCTCTTGAAGAACAACTTGACGTCCTTCCATGTTGACCATGAGGTCTCGTACAGCTTGTACCAAGTAAGTTGGAATCTATTGCATGACCTTCATCAGGTCTGCTAAAGTGACATCATCCCCTTGGGATCGCTCAGTGCGCGATTCCCCGGTGTGGGTTGGATTAGCTTCTTTGCTGTAAATGACTAACAATAGGTCTATTGCCGATCATCCCTTTGGAGGGAAAGACCCCAAAAGAACTCAAAGTATTCAGAGAAAGACCGAGCAGGAGGCACGTAAGCAATCCACTTATGGCCATAGGATGGAAGGTCTTTACCATGGGTAGGAGAGGGAAACAGCTCAGGAAAGTATTCATAAAACCACAATTGGAGAAGCCAATGAGGACACGCACGGGCGTGCCAGGACTAATCAAAGTCCAGAGATCATTTGAACAAGACCCCAAGCACCTATCTAGGCAGCAGAAACTTAAGACCGGAGATCTCAAGGCCTAGAAGGTCGCTGTTTTTACGATCAGGCGATTGACGGAAGTCAAGGGTTCTACTTCCTATGGGTCTCGAAATTGAATGCTCAGAACAAGAAATCAACAATGTTGAATAAGAAAGAAACATGGATTGAAATTAAATTGAAAAGGAATTGCATTGCATTGAAGGAAATAACGTATTTACAAAAGATATGCTCACCGAGATTGAGGAATCCATAACTGAATGCTTGAATGCTTGAAAGGAAAGATGCTGAATTGAAAATGGCTAAATACAATGCTAGAATCGAAAATGGAACTGGAAACTTAAAGAAGAAAGCTAAAAATTGCAAGGCATGATGCTTTCAACTTTTAAGCTTTCTTGTCTCAGTTTTCGATTCTATTTTCGTTTTTAGCATTGTGTTAGTCATTTACAATTTAGCAATTTTCATTTCAAGTTCTCAGTTATGAACTCATCAATTTCGGTAAGCTTGTTTATTGTAAGTACATCATTTTCTTTAGTTCAATGCAATTTCTTTTCAGTTTAATCTCACTAACAATTTAACATTTTCTAAAAATTCTTATAAATTTCCTATATAATAAGTCTCCTTTATTGTGTTGAGTTGGTTAACTTTCTGTTTCTATTCAATTATTCAAGCTCTGTCTCTGTTTAGGATGACAGGAACGATGTTGTTATAAGTTGCACTATATACAACTATGTTGTCTATGTGTAAGGTTGACCTCTATAGTCTACAGTCTGTAGGGGAAAATATAAAATAGATTTTGAAAAACTGACTGTTGGATTAGATGCACTACTTATAAATTACATACTCGCCAAAAGTATAAACGATCCAACGATTATTTTTATAAAAAAATAAAACAATCTGGATAAAAATTGTGACATTTTGAAGAATTAAAATATTATAATTTTTCATGGACATTTGTCATAAACTAACCGTTAGATCACTATGATTTTTTGCTAACATGAATTCATAACAACTGCATTTAATCCAACGGTCAATTTTTCAAAATCTTTTTTACAATTGTTCCTATGCACAACACCTTATTCATAGGTTGATATATGGTTTGTAAAATCAATATGGAATAGGTATTTTGATAAACTAACGATTGGATAAAATTATATGTATGTACAGATGACACATCATATATACAAAAAATCACATTAATCAAACGATAATTTTTTTTTTAAATCATATATTTGGGATGAACTACAAAAAACTACCGAAAATTGTTACAATTTTTTATAATTCATAATTCTTGTTTTGAAAAAATAGCCATGGATCGATGTGATTTTGGGCATGCATAATGTATATAAGCGGAAGATCTCATCCAACGGTTAGTTTTCAAAATATCTAATTTAACGCTTGTTTTTTCAAGTGGATCCATTTGAAGTACTCGTTGTACACACAAATTTCGTGTCCTGTAAATTAAAAGAACAAGAAAAATATGGACATGTTTAATTTATAAAAAAATTGATGGGTACAATTCTCAGTGGGTATATTCTTTATAAAAGAATAAAATCTTCTGATTAATTATCTTTTGATAGCTTGATGATCCAAGGGCTAGGATAGCTTGATCTCGAATCGGCAATGGCTTGATGTTGTTGATGTTGATCCAAGGGCTCACTACAAGAAATCGGACATTTAGTGATGACCACAATTGTCACTAAAACTCAATTCTATCGTCACTAAAAGCCTTTAGTGACGATTTATGGAGCGTCATCGAGGCATCACTGTAGCTCAGTCACAAAAGGGTATTTGTGACGATGCTACCACATCGTCACTAAAAGGTATTCATTTTAGTGACGATATAAGGAACATCACTAATAGCAGACAATTTGTGACGCATATATTGTCACAAATGCTTCGCTCTTTTTTTTTTTTGTCATAAAAAATTGATTGGTCCATCTAAAATCGTCACTAAAGGTTATTTCTTATAGTGACGACTCGACTATTTGTGACGTACGTATTGTCAAAAATTCTTTGCTTTTTTCATCACTAAAAGTTCATTAGTCCATCTAAATTCGTCACTAATAATATGCATATTGTGATGACATAAATTATTAGTGACGATGCAAGAATTGTCACTAATATTATTTTTTTATTTTTAAATTAAAACATATTGTGACGACATAATTATTGTCACAAAAGATAACTATCTTATTGTGACAGAATTTATGTCGTCACCAAAGAATTTTTAAAATCTTTTATTTTATTATGTTTTTGTGACGATTATTAATCGTCATAAAAGTTAATTATAAAATTTATTTTTTTTAATATATATATATATATATATAACAAACTCAATTAATAATTTCTCAAACAAATTTCAACATTATTGAAATTAAAATAATAAATTCTGTACACAAGTAATTTAGGAAGAAAAATAAAAGCAAACATTGTCCAAAAGTTAATAAATATATTTGACTATTCCACATTGTCGATAAAAATTATAAAGAACACTTATAAAAAATGTAATTTATTCTGCGTGAGTTTATTCTGCGTTAGTTGTCCATTATTTCCTCCAAGTTATCCCTAACACTTGTCAATTATTCCTCCAAGTTAATCCCACCACAATATCTGCAAAATTAAAGAAAACAAAAAAAAAATTAGTAAGTTTAATAAACATATGTGATGTACAAAATATATTTATGTCATTGATAACTGTGATAAAGCTCAATTGAAAAAGTAAAGTAAGCTCAGTAGAAACACAACATTACAATATGTAGATTTAGAGAGGATTATAAAGCGTATCACTATCCTAAAACTAAAAATATTCAATATACTAGCTAGTGGTATACTATTAATAAGATAACTAGCATTTTTTATATTGATATGTATATTATTTCCTAGCTATTGCTATATTATGTCCTAACTAAAAATGATCATTGTCAATATCCTAGCTATTGCTATATTATCAAATGCAATAATTAAAAAAAAGAAAAAAAAGAAACAATCTTCAATTGTCCAATAATAGCTTAAAGTAGTACAAATATGATCATTTTTCGAGACGAAAATCCGGCAGAGTTCTGTCTGTTTTTGCAACATTTCCAAATTTTTACCTGTCAAAAAATTTGGTTTATAACACGTCTTTAACATTTACAACTTAATAAAAAAGTAAAATAGCGCACTCCATGCATCCAAATCAACAATCAGTTCCACAAGAGCTATCCCAATATCATAAAACTTATTATACATAAAAAAAAAAAAACAATCAAACCCAAGTGGGTCTCCATTAACCTCCAACCACCCAAACTACAATATTTTCAATGAATTCAACCATTCCAATCAAATCATATCACTTCAACAATATCAAAAGAGAAAGAATTAATTAATTTGGAACTAATTGGGTTAATAGTTACATAGCAATTGAAGAAATTACCTGAAGTCAAAACAAGTTAAAGCACTTAACTTGTGTATTATAATCGACTTTGTGCAATCAGATCCTCCACCATTGCTTTCATTCGAGCCTCAATTGTTGAATTCTCTACCCTTAACTCTACCATAACCTCATCTCGTATACGGGCCTCTAGTGCAGCCTGTTACACTTTAGCCTCCTCTCGTAGTGCGGCCTGTTCCGCTTTAGCCTCCTCTCATAGTCGAGCCTCTAGTGCTGCCTGTTCCACTTTAGCCTCCTCTCGTAGTGCAGCCTGTTCCGCTTTAGCCTCTTCTCGTAGCCGAGCATCTAATACTGCCTGTTCCGCTTTAGCCTATTCTCGAATTTGAGTCTCTAATCTAGCATGCTCCTCTCGAGACGATTTACTTGAAGTGGATGAAGAGCTTGGACGGAATCCATGCCCAAGACCCTTAATGTATCTCGGTCTTGTGCCGTTGACTTGATCATAAATCTCATCATTGGTCAATGAGTTATCATCCTTAGGTGTAGACTGAGTTTGTAGATCAATCATCCGCACCTATCACTGTAAATCAAAATACATAAAATTAGAGAGCATTTTTTTTTAATTTATGTAATATGAATAAAGATATGTAAATATAATTTAATTAAGATCAAAGCTTTTAACTTTATAATTGACTTACGTAGGTCGACTCAGCTTTCGGAGTTACCCAAGTAGCCTTAGTACCTGGAGGGACTTTACGTTTGCGAGTGTGTTGAAATATTTGTATCCTGTCAACATTGTCCTATACACCATTTCAAGGAGAAATATAAATATGAAAAATAAAAATAACATATTTATTATAAAAAGGTGCTAAACATTGGCTTAGCTAATGATTACCATTTCTTCCCGAATCCGAACAAATGGCTTTGAACCTGCACAGTGTAAAATTTTCAAATGTCCTTTATTCTCTGAATTCTTCTCACATCGTTCCTGTATTACATTGAAAAATAAAAACTAATGACCAATTCAAAATTAGTCATTATAAGATAATAATAAAAAAAAAACTAAATAATTCTGTCTAGGTAGTTTCTAAGAGAGAAACTTAAGTAAAATAGATTAGGGAGAAAGAAAGAGATTTTAGATTTTAAATAACACTTGGTCATTGGACTTGGTAACTTATTATCTAAACATTTTAGATTTTAGAGTTTTTGTGACCACAAAGTCACAGTCACCAAAAAGGCTTCATTTGTGACAAGTCAAGGATCGTCACAAAAAATCTTAATTATTGAAAAACCGAAGTTGTTTTTTTAATACCTTTTGTGACAATGTTAATAGTGCGTCACAAAAGACCTTTCCCGCCTTATTTTGGTGTGAAATTTTTGGTGGGAGAGTATTTGTGACGACTTTTAATGACTCTTACATACATTCGTCACCAAAATTAAATTTTTACGACCTTTTAGTGACGATTCTGAAATTCGTCACAAAAGGAGGGATTTTAGTGACAAATTCCAATTCGTCACTAAAAAATTTGTCACTAAATGTCCGATTTCTTGTAGTGGATAGAATAGCTTGATCTTGAGTCAGGTGATGACTTGATGTTGATTCAAGGGCGACGATCGCTTGATCTTGAATCAAACAGGTTTTCTTGGCTTGATTTGATTTAAGGGCGATGATTGCTTGTTCTTGAATCGGACTTCGGAGTGGAAGATTCAGCACTTGTGTCTTGTGTCTTGTGCTTGTTGAATCTTTCAAAGTATTGATTTTGAAGGTCTGGAGTTTTGCAGAACTTCGACTCTCTTGTTGAATGTCTGGAGTTTGGCAGCACTTCAATACTCTTGGAAAAGTCCTCCCTTTCTTGAATGAGGGTCTCTTATTTATAGAGAAGTTGATGCTCATCTTCAAGGGATCTTGGCCAATTAGAAAATAATTATTTTCTAATTAATTTAATTTAAAAATAAGTGGAAGACTTATCTTTTTAGTGATGATATGGCCTCCCATGTGTTGACATGTGTCACTTAGCATGAACCTATATTACCTTTGATGAATCATCCTTATTTGTGGGAGCCGCTAGTCTTGAGTTCGAATTGTTGACCAATCAAAATTTTGATCATCAACCGATCGGACAGTGATATGCACTTCATTAATTTTTTGATGTCTACAAATGCCCCCACTTTAAGGCACATCACAGACATGTATTTGTTGCATGTATTGGATGTGGCTTGAAGTCCCTGTCAATTATTATTTATTTATTTTTCACAATATAACTGGACATGAATGGCGATGAAGCTTGGGAGCAATGGAATTGGACAAGTAATTTACCACTTGAACAAATTTAAGTGTCACAAGAATTGTAGAAAAATTGGGAGCTTTAATTTAATTAAAAATTGGGAGCTTTAATTGGACAAGTAATTTACCACTTCATTAATTCTATATAACTTTTGCATTCTGATTGAGGGGAGCAATCCACCACGTGTGGGAAACTTGAAATTATTGAGGGGAGCAATCCTTAACTGGTCATTATATATATATATATATATAAGAATGATTTTATATATATATATATATATATATATATAAGAATGATTAGTTAAGGTCTGGACCCTATTGTAAGAAAAGGTCCCCTGATCATCTCACCGTTCATTTTAAATAAAGAGATCTAATGGTTGAAAAAATTCAAAAAACAAGCACTCTGCCCGGGGGGTGTTCTCGGGGAAGAGAGAAAGTGGGGGGAGAGAGAGAAAAAGAAGTTTTTTTCTAAAATGACCGTTTAAAAAAATATATATACAACACTAACCTTCTAAAAAAAATATATACAACAATGATCCTCTGACTGGTCAAAAAGTATAAACCGCTGTTTGAAACAGTGGTTCTTTAAAAGATACATAAAACCGCTGTTTGAAACATCGGTTATTTAGTCAACTTCTCACGAACAGCAAGTAATTTTTTTCTTTAAAGCCTCGCTGCCCATATATATATATGGACTGACACACTTGCAGTGGATCAAAAGTAAGCTTTAATCAAAAGCAAGCTTTAATTGTGTACCTAGTCTACTGACACACCATACATATATATATATACTCATGTAGGCAATCTCCCATCACTCTCCCAGACCCTTCCCTTGCCACAGCCGGACCCGTGCACACGTTGCCGGAGGGTCTTCTTCAGATCAGAATCCAGCCTCCTGTAATTGGTACAAATGAACCAAATATATATATATATACTCACGTAGGCAATCTCCCATCACTCTCCCAGACCCTTCCCTTGCCACAGCCGGACCCGTGCACACGTTGCCGGAGGGTCTTCTTCAGTCCAGAATCCAGCCTCCTGTAATTGGTGCAAATGAACCAAATATATATATATAAAAGCCACAAAATCATATATATATATTTCTTTTTCTTAGTTTTCTGTCCAGTGTAGTGTCCTTATTTTATTTTTATTATTTATTTATTTTATCTTATAGTGTGATGCTTTTGGTTGATTTTTTTGAGTTACTGCTTGGAATGTAACTTTTGTAGTGGATTTGTTCAGTTATAGATTTTTTATGATTTTAAAAGAGACTCTGGGGATTTTAGTCTTGGCATTGACTATGGGGATTTTTTATTGATGCATTTTTTGGGGATTTCAGAGTTGCTTAATGCTGTAGTTTTTGAAAGTTTTGACTTATAGATTTTTGGGATTGTACTGCAAAATATAATAGGAAATTGAATTCTTTACTTTTAACTCATGTGTTCATTCTCAATGGGTCCAATTTGAAATTCTAGACTAGTTGTCTACCATCACTTCTGGTCATTGCTCCTATTTTCTTTGAAGGTCCTATTAAATATGACGTATTAAGTCAATTTTAATGATACGTATAATTTAGAATGGGGCCTCTAAATTTGTGTTGGATGTCCAAATGCCTTACTAGTTGCTATGATCATCATTTGTGCATAATATTTTTGAAAAAGGTGTTTAGCAAAGCTTCTTTCTACAGGCTTATATATTTTTGCACATCTAGGATTTCAAACCAAAAACCTAATTGGTTGATCTTTGATTAGTATCCAAGTCAATTAGTATGTCGTTAAATCTTTCATTAGATGCAAATTATAATGTACTTTTATAATTACAGGATTCCCAAACAGCCCCTAATATTGTTTCTTTTTTTTCTTTTCTTTTTTTAATTTATAGAAAATATGATTAATGTTTTTGCGAGAACAGTAGCAAACCATGAAGTCTAATGACTATTTTTGTAGAATATGATTAATTTGATTTGCTAAACATAAAACTAAGGTAGTGACATCAAACACATAAGGATTTGTGCTTGAACTAAAAATATGATGTGCGCAATAGAATCCCAAGCGTAGGAATCCACCGGTCGTCAAGCAATAATTTCTAGGAGTCCCTAGGTCATGTCCACAGGGAATGGAATAGGTTCTACTCGATTCTTAGGTCTTGCTACCCAATAAATGCAAAGAAAATGTAAAACATGGGGGTTTGTTTGTTGTGAAAGATTTGTGCCAATTTAATGGCAATTTGAGAATGAAAACTAGTAAAATAAGGGAGGTGGATCCTATGGGTTCATTCTTTCCAAGCCTTTGATAAATGAGCTCTCAAACAAAACTCAACCTAGAATCCATTTACCCTATGGTCTTGGTTGGAGGATTTGACAATAAATGCTTAAATAAAGTGAAATAAATGATAGAATAAAGTTCAACACTCACTTGGGCATTTTTACAAACAAGTAATTTGCATATGTGCTCATAAACCTAACACAACAAGCTTAACTAGTCATGAAATGGTCATAAATATGAAATTACAAGGATTCAAAAGATGAGAGAGTGTTTGGACTTCATTCCATTGACATTTGAAAGCTTTTGAGATGAGAGAGCATCATTTACCTAGGGCTTGGAGAAGAAATCCATCATAGAATCCACCTTTGGGTGATTAGCTAGCCATACAAAGGAGTAAATGCACAAAGAAAGACAATAAATACATAAGAACTGAAATAAATGCTTCTATATTACCAAAAAGATGAAAATACAAAGTCTTTAAACCAAAAGTAGGATGAAAACAACTAAACTATGGATTACAAGTGAAATAAAGCAAGAACTAACTAAATCTAACATAAACCAAGTGATTAAACTAAGGATTAACTAACCTAGAAGAAAATCTAAGAGAGAAATTGAAAGCCCTAGAAAATCTATGGAGAAAATCTAAAAGAGAGAGAAAAACTAGAGAGAGAAACGTAAAATGTGGGTATCTCCTTTCCTTTCCACGGCTGCTTCGGTAAAAACCCCAATTCCTTGCTTGAAATTATCATAAAGTTGGAAGGAATTACAAGTTTGCCACCGAAAAGTGAAAAACAGAAATCTGCTGCGCGGGCCCTCTACT
>JAESVK010050792.1:0-16131 GCA_017140935.1 Hamamelis virginiana | reverse complement strand
ATGAGCAACACCGACTTGTAAGAATTACACCTCAACAAGCTCCAAGAAATCCAATAGCAAGACGTCTATTTCACTTACCTTCCACTCCTTCAATGGAGCACACCGAAAATCAACATTTTCCGATAAATCCAAATGACCAAGGGTTGCCTCATGACCCGCAAAGGCCTTATGACCCTCCTAGGCAAGGAGATGGTGTTGTTCCGCCGGCAACCCCGGCGGTGGGAAGGGGGAACCCTAATCCTCATGCTCAACCATATAGAGAACCCCCTGTCCCTTTGGCTAACCTAGGGAGGACTCTAAGAGAGATTTTGAGACCTACAAGAACCACCACACCCTCATGTATTTGCCTACCTCAAGAGGCCCATAACTTTCCCATGAGACCGGAGATGATTCGTCTTCTCCCTGAATATAGAGGGTTCGATTCTGAGAATCCCTATACATACATGAGAGATTTTGAGGATGTGTGTAGCGCGTTCCTTTCTACAGGATCGCCCATACACATCATATGCTTGGTTTTATTTCCTTTCTCTCTTAAGGACAAAGCGAAGATATGGTTTCACTCTCTTACCCCTAATTCCATCCACACTTGGAGTGACATGCAACGCATTTTTCTTGATAAATTCTTCCCTCCGGGGCGCACTAATGCACTTTTGAGAGCTATTCAAAACTTTTCTGAAAAACCGGGTGAATCCTTTGCAACTGTATGGGAAAGATATAAAGAGCTTCTTAATGCTATCCCTCATCATGGTTTGGATATAGGCCAAATCATTGGCTACTTTCATCAAGGTCTTTCTTTGGAAAACAAACAATATATCCAAATGATGAGTGGGGGACAGTTTTATGAGAAGAGCCCTGAAGAGGCCATACAGTGTTTTGATTCAATAGCGGAGAACGCCCGGAATTGGGAAACAAATTCGTCTCTTGATGCCGCTAGAGTGCAAACTGTGCCCGTGGGAGGAGGAAAGCATCATGTAAAAGATAATGATGACCTCCAAGCCAAAATAGCTAGCTTGACTAGGAAATTAGAGGCCATAGAGTTACAAAAAGTGAGTGAGGTGAGCACCGTGCCTAAAGTGCCTATGGCACCTACGGGACCTAGGATTGAGGACTTGTGCATAATTTGCGATGACCCCACTCATTCTACCAATGATTGCCCTAATCTTCCCCAAGTCAAGGGAGCCATCCAAATCGAGCAAGCTAATGCTCTTAACTATCAAAGGAAGCCCTTCAACTCTCCATATTCTGAGACTTACAATCCGGGGTGGAGTAAACACCCCAATTTTAGTTGGAAGAGTGATGGAGGAAACGCTTCCTCAAGCCAAAGCAACCCACCTCCAAATCCTTTTCAAAGTAACCAAGGTTTTCAAAGCCAAAATTTCCAAAATCAAAACTTTCAAAACCAAGGTTTTCAAAATCATGGTCAAGGTCCTACTTACCAAGGTCAAGGGTTCCCATCAAACCCTAACCCAAATTTTGGTCCACCACCGGTTAACTCGTACCTACCACCCCACAAGAGAAACTATGATGATGTGATTGCACAACTTGTGCAAGGTCAAGCTCAAACCAATCAAGCCATAGGGGATATGAGAACCCAATTGACTAAGTTGACCACCACCTTGGGTGCACTTCAACAAGAAAAGGGAAAGTTTCCCTCTCAGCCCGTGCAAAATCCACAAGGTCAACATAGCATTGGATCCTCAAATCCCAATGAAGGAAACCATGAACATGCTAAGGCCATCACCACTCTTCGAAGTGGAAAGATCATTGATAAAACCATCCCACCCAAAGATTCTAACAAAGAAATTTCTCAAAATTTACAAAAGGAATCTAAGGGGGATGAGAAAGAAATTGAAAATGAGCCTAGCATTCCCAAACCTAGTGGCATTGATGTTGGTTCAAGCCAAGAGAGGGCTAAATTTATTCCTGCCGCCCCTTTTCCCCAAAGACTTAGGGCACCTAAGAAATTGACCAATCACGCTGAAATTTTTGAATTGTTTAAACAGGTGAAAGTCAACATACCTTTGTTGGACGCTATTAAACAGGTGCCCTCGTATGCAAAGTTCTTGAAAGATTTGTGTACGGTGAAAAGGAATTTGGGTGTGCATAAGGAAGTGTTTATGACCGAGCAATCCACATCTCTTTTGCAAAATACCTTGCCCCGTAAATACAAAGACCCCGGGACCCCTACCATTGAAATAACTATAGGAAGTTCCAAAGTGGGTAGAGCTTTAGTAGACTTGGGGGCGAGTGTCAATTTATTGCCATACTCTGTGTATGTGGAATTGGGGTTGGGAGAACTTGAGTCAACTGGGATCAAATTGCAATTAGCTGACAGGAGCGTCAAGATACCTAGGGGAGTAGTGAAAGATGTACTTGTGCAAGTTGATAAATTCTATTTCCCCGTGGATTTTGTGGTGTTAGAGACCCACCCTGTGGTTGATCAAGGGAGTCAATTCCCTGTGATTCTTGGTAGGCCTTTCTTGGCCACAGCTGATGCTTTGATACAATGTAGGAGTGGGTTGATGACCCTAACCTTTGGAAACATGACTGTTAACTTGAATATTTTCAATTTGATAAGGGAAGTGGGGGAAGATGTGGAGGATGAGGTGCATGAGGTGAGTAGAATAGATACCTTAGTGCAGCACCAATGGGATCTTTCCGCCCATGATGACCCTTTGCAGTCATGTTTGGTGAGTGAGAATGTTGAAGAATTGGAAGTGAGTGATGAGATGGAGTTTCTATACTCTATGCTCAATGAAGAGGAAGTTATGGAAGTGAATGGGTGGGTGCCTCGCTTCGAAGCATTGCCACCCATTGAAAAGAGTCTTGTGCCATCAAGTATCCAACCACCTGAATTAGAGTTAAAACCATTGCCCACAGAATTGAAATATGTGTACCTAGGTGACAATGAGACTTATCCCGTGGTCATTTCTTCTCACTTGGAGATTGACCAAGAGCTTAGATTGTTAGAGGTGCTTAGAGCTCACAAAAGTGCTATAGGTTGGTCCATCGCCGACCTCAAGGGAATTAGTCCCTCTCTTTGCACCCATAGGATTTATCTTGAGGATGATGTCAAACCTTCCCGCCAACCTCAAAGGAGATTGAACCCTATTATGAAGGAGGTAGTGCGAAAGGAGGTTCTGAAGTTGTTGGATGTGGGGATAATCTATCCTATAGCGGATAGTAAGTGGGTGAGTCCTATACAAGTGGTGCCCAAGAAATCGGGTATTACTGTGGTAGAGAATGAGGAGGGTGAATTGATTCCCACACGAGTCACCACGGGGTGGCGAGTGTGCATTGACTATAGAAAGCTAAATTCATCCACTAGGAAAGACCACTTCCCCTTACCCTTCATTGACCAAATCCTAGAGAGAGTTGCGGGACATGCCTTTTATTGCTTCCTAGATGGGTATTCGGGCTATAACCAAATAGAGGTTTCCTTAGAGGATCAAGAAAAGACCACTTTCACATGTCCCTTTGGGACATTCGCCTTTAGGAAGATGCCTTTTGGTTTATGCAATGCTCCTGGTACCTTCCAGAGATGCATGACTGGTTTATTTAGTGACATGGTGGAGAAGATCGTAGAGGTTTTCATGGATGACTTCTCGGTTTTCGGGGATTCTTTTGATGGTTGCTTAGAGAACCTGTCTTTGGTTCTAAAAAGATGTGAGGAAACAAACCTGGTGCTTAATTGGGAAAAGTGTCATTTCATGGTGACACAGGGAATAGTTCTAGGACATATTGTGTCGTCTAGAGGGATAGAAGTTGATAAGGCTAAGATAGAATTAATCTCTAAGCTTCCTTCCCCTAAGACTGTGAAAGATGTGAGATCATTCCTAGGGCACGCTGGCTTTTATAGGAGGTTCATTAAGGGTTTCAGCGGTATTGCGCGCCCCTTGTGTAATCTCTTAGGAAAGGACGTTCCTTTTGAGTGGGGGCATGATTGTGAGGTTGCTTTTTGTAAATTAAAAGAGATGCTAACTTCACCTCCCATCATGCAAACACCCGACTGGAACTTGCCATTTGAAATCATGTGTGATGCCAGTGACTTTGCCATAGGAGCGGTGTTGGGTCAAAGGATTGATAAAAAACCACATGTGATTTACTATGCTAGTAGGACAATGAATGATGCCCAAAGAAATTACACAACTACTGAAAAAGAGCTGCTAGCTGTGGTTTTTGCCTTAGACAAGTTTCGGTCGTACATCCTAGGTTCACCTATTTTAGTCTTTACTGACCATGCGGCACTGAAGTATCTTTTGACAAAGCAAGATGCCAAACAAAGACTAATTAGGTGGATTCTACTCCTCCAAGAATTTAATTTGACAATTAAAGATAAGAAAGGAGTTGAGAACGTTGTCGCCGACCACTTGTCTAGGATATCCTTTGATGATTCTGCTGACACCCTTCCCATCTCAGAGACATTCCCTGATGAGCAACTATTTGCTCTTTCCCTTTGCCCATGGTATGCGGATATTGTTAATTACCTAGTGACTGAACAGGTTCCTACCCATTGGAGTGCCCAGGATAGGAACAAATTTTTGAGAGAGGTGCAAAAATATTTCTTTGATGACCCTTACCTTTTTAAGTATTGCCCTGACCAAATCTTGAGAAGATGCGTCCCGGATAGTGAAATACCTAGTGTCATATCTTTCTGTCACAGTGAGGCATGTGGGGGTCACTTCTCTGCCAGGAAAACTGCTGCGAAAATCTTACAATGTGGCTTTTATTGGCCAACCCTGTTTAAAGATTCTTTTGAATATTGTAAAAGCTGTGAGCGTTGCCAACGATTGGGCGGTGTCACTCGAAGGCACATGATGCCCCTCACACCCATTATTGTTATTGAAATCTTTGATTGTTGGGGCATCGACTTCATGGGGCCCTTCCCATCATCGTTTGGCAACCTTTACATCCTTCTGGCAGTGGACTATGTGTCCAAATGGGTTGAGGCTATCCCATCTAGAACAAATGACCATAAAATCGTTTTGAAATTCTTGAAAGAAAACATTTTATCTAGATTTGGGGTACCTAAGGCAGTTATCAGTGATGGTGGTTCGCACTTTTGCAACCGTCCATTTGAAGCTTTAATGAAAAAGTATGGGGTAACCCATAAAGTATCAACTGCCTATCACCCACAGACAAATGGCCAAGCTGAGTTGGCCAATAGGGAGATCAAACATATCTTGGAAAAGACGGTTAATCCCAATAGGAAAGATTGGTCACTTCGCTTGACTGACGCCTTATGGGCATACCGCACGGCCTTCAAAACTGTTTTAGGCATGTCTCCCTATCGCATTGTCTATGGTAAAGCCTGTCACCTGCCAGTTGAGATGGAACACAGGGCATTCTGGGCCATTAAGCAATTTAATTTCAATCTTGATGCAGCAGGTTCGCAGAGAAAGCTCCAGCTAAGTGAGCTTGAAGAAATTAGGCGGGATGCCTATGAGAGCACTAGGGTTTACAAGGACAAGATGAAAGCTTTCCATGATAAGAACATAGCTCGTAAGTCTTTCGAGCCGAATCAGAAAGTCCTCCTGTATAACTCTAGGTTGCACCTCTTCCCTGGTAAGCTGAGGTCCCGTTGGGTGGGTCCTTTCTTGGTTAAAACTGTGTTTCCTCATGGGGCGGTGGAGATTGAGAATCCCAAGAATGGCAACGTTTTCAAGGTAAATGGACAGCGACTCAAGCCATTTTTGGAGAACTTTTTGCGTGAGACTGTGGTTGAGGACCTAGTGGACCCAGTCTATCATGAGGCCCCATCCGAGTAACTTCTGATGTTTTCATTGTAAATAGTCTTTTATACTTCTTTTGTCTTTCATTTCATTGGAAAATGTGGATATGCTAACCATTGTGCAGGTTATAGCTGATGCATAGATGATTCACAAATGCTTTTGTGGCCTTTCTCTCTAATTTTGTCTTGGATGCGTATCTTTTAAGCATTGAGGACAATGCACATTTCAAGTTGGAGGGGGAGGTACATTTGTGATTGATACTTTTTGAGTAGGAGGTACATTTGTGATTAACACTTTTTGAGTGGATTCTTCATTTTTGAGGAAATCTTGTTTTACTTGTGCAAAATACTCATTTTCATTCAAAATTTTTGTGAATAGTGCTATTTGAGCTTGCAATCTTATGCTTATATGTGAATGTGCTTAGAATCCTCTGAATTATGCTTTGGTTTGATTGTTTACCTTTGCATTGAACTCTCCCATATTCATTTGCACTCCAATGTAGCATTTCGAGCTATTTAATGTAGTTAGGTAAGGATTCTCGTATTTGATCCATTTATGTTGTTCCTTCATCAAGCCATGCTCCCATAATGAGTTATATGTGTGTTTGCCCATTTTGAATATGCCCATCATGAGTTTTGTGCAAAAAGTTCCATATTCATAGCCATTTTTGCTCAAAAATGCCATTTAAGCATGCTTATTCCATTCTATTGCATTTTGCTCATTGGGGAACATTCACGCATGTTTGAAAAGTGATTTTAGGCCATTTTTGAACTTTTGATCCTAAATTCTTGCTTGTGTCACCATTTGAACCATGTTTGAGCTTAAAAGTTTCCATTTTTTGAGAAACCATAGAAGCCGGGGGGTAAAATTTGGTTCCAAGCTTTGGGGAAGTGTTGTTGAGGTTTGATGGAGCATATATGTCCTTTTGGAATGTGTGGAATGAGCTCTTATGATGAAAATCTGAAAAAGTTGGGTTTTGAGGTCAAAATGGCAAATTCTGGGTTGCTGCATATTTATTACCGGTAATGGAAAAATCGTTACCGGTAATGGAATTTACCTCTGAAGTTTCGAAGATGCAGTGCAGTTGATTACCGGTAACGGAAAAAGTGTTACCGGTAATGGGGCAAAATTCAGCAGACAGTGCAGTTGATTACCGGTAACGAAAATCTGTTACCGGTAATAAATGTTCGAATTTCAAAATTTCTGCAGAATTTTTTTGACAGGTCAGCCTCTTCACCCACTCACTTACTGACACCTCACCCTCTCTTACCCCACTATAAAAGCCCTAACCTCCTAACCCTACCCCACGCAGCCTCTCTCATTCGAAACCTCTCTTCTCCCTCTCATTTCCTTCTCCCCCAAATCCTTCCCGAGCCCTAGTTTTTGCGCACCAGTCAGCCTCATCTCGCATCAGCAACCCGAGTCTCCATCCATTACTCCCTTTTGGCCCTATTTTGGTTTTCTTATCAATCCGCTTTGGGCATTGCTGTGGGGAGCATTTGGTGAAGTTCGAGCATCACTCTCACGCCAAGGGGGTAAGCTCTTTGAAGTTCTGGGTTATTTTGCAGTTTATTTGAACTTGTTGATCTGCATTGATTGCTGAAATGGAAATGGGTCACTTTGCTGCATTGTGGTTTATTTTTGTGTTGCTTTGGGGTAAGCTTGTGTTGATTTCTGCTGTGGGCATTAATGGGAGGAAGTGTTTGCATTGTGCTGTGAGATGTTTGGGGGAGGGGTGTGTTATAATGGTTGAAATGGGAGTGTGGGATGTTTTGTTGGCTGTAGTGGCCCTGTTGTGTGTATTATGCCTAATTTTGGTTGCGACTGCTCGCACCAAGAATGCATCCCCTAAAGGCAAGGCCAAGATGGTTGAGAAGGTATCTGAAAAATTTGTAAAGAAAAGGAAAGGTGGAGAGGGGAGTTCCAAACCAAAATCCAAGGGTAAAGCCCCGATGGTTGATGAAGAGGGGCGGACCTATGAGGAATTGGTTGACTTAGGCCTTCGAAGGCCCCTAGCTAAGTCATGGGAGGAGTCCATAGCCTCGAGGGGTTTTAAATGTGAGAGGTCAATAGCTTTAGAGACTTTTGAGGAAACCCATTTAACTCAGCAAGCAATCACTGTGCAAGGACTCTTCTTCCTGGGCGACAAAGTAGCTGGGTACATCCCTTCCTTTGTGAGGGATTTTTACTCAAATATGGTTGAAGATGAGTCTCAAGACCCAGCTCAGGACCATGCTCATGTCATAAAGACAGTGGTGAATGGCGAGCCCATGGTGGTTACTCCTCAGTCCATTGCCTCATGTTTGAGCTACACTCGGCCTCCGTCTGATTCAAAGTCCTTCCCGTTTAGACCCTTGACTGACAAATCACCCACTGAGTTGGCCCAAGCGGTTTGCAAAGACCCCAGCTTATTCAAAAAGAATTTCTCTCCAGGGCTGATGAAGAGTGAGTATGCAATCATGAACAAGCTAATCCATTATAGCTTGAGGCCTCAAAGTTTGGAAAAGAAGCCAAGGCTGGAAGATGTGAAATTTTTGTATGAGGTTATGCACGGTTGTGTAATTGACCATGCCTTGGTAATGTGGGAAGCAATGAGAGATTTCCCAAAGACAAATTGGAAGAGCCACATGCCTTTCCCTGCTCTCATTACCCAGTTGGCTTTCAAGCAAGGAATCAAGAAGCCCAGTCGAGTGGAGTTGGAGACTTCGAAATTTGGGCGTATTACGTTTGGCACTCAACGGAAGAGTGATGCAATGAAGCCAAAGAAGTCCTCTGCTGCCACTAGTGAAGCTGCCAGCACTTCTCCACTAAAGCGCTTTGAAAGAAAGATTCGGGGTTGGTTCAAGCTAATAATGGGAAAACAGAGACAGCTAGAGCACAGGCTTGAGTCAGTAGTGAGAGAGCAGAGAATCTCGAAGGGTTTGGATGATGTGATTCCCCCTTACCCTCCTAACTTGGAGGATGGGATTTCTGAGGAGCTGGATGAAGTTGAGTCTGAGGATGATGGATCAGGGGAAGAGGATGATTCTGGGGATGGAAACTCTGAGGATGCTGAAGAATGAGGGGGCAGTACTTTGGGGTGGTTTAGGTTATAATAATAGTCTTTGGGTTGTTTTTCTGTTTAAATTATGTAGTGCAGGTCAATGAATTTAGAACCATAGGTTAGCTAGGGTAGTGATGTTGGCACATCGGGTAGTGAACCCAAACTGTATTTAGCCAACATCCATTTTGTTTAAAAACCCTTTTTGTACCCTTGGTCAATATATGCTGAATGAAGTCCTTTTTGATTTCTCACATTAATTTTGTTCTCCCCTGAGCATTCCTGCATTTGAGTGACTGAGATATGCATTCCCTTATGATTCCCATGTTTATTTCCTTAGTTTCTTCTTTCCTATGCTTATCATTGTGGGTAACCTGCTGTGCTCTTATTTCTCTGCATTTCTAGCTTTGAATTGCATCATTGGCACTATCACTTTCACTGGAGAGTTCTTGCTTAGTTATTTCAAATCCTAGCATTATTGTGTGAGGTGATAGTATTTGATCATGTTTGTGTAATGAAGTGAGTTCTTGTGGCCTTATTCTGTTTTGCTTGCAGTCTCTTGCTAGGGACTAGCAAGATTCAAGTTGGAGGGGGTGTTGTGACACCAATTTATGTTTATTTTATAGTATTTTCTTCCCTTTTTAATTGTCTTTTACTTATATAAATGATAGGATTAGGTGTTTTTATGTTTTTCTTTGTTTTTGTCTCTTGCAGGATAAGCGGCCTTTTTGTCTCGGCTTTTCTAAGTCAATTTATGTCAAAAGAAGCCATGAGCTCCGCCCTCGTGCCTCAAAAGTCTCAAATCAACCTTCATTAGTGGAAGGATCGAGTGGATGAATGCAATTTCTGCAATGGGAAGCTAAAAAGAAGGAATTTTCAGTTTTGAGAATCTATTACCGGTAATGGAAATTGATTACCGGTAATAGATTGCAGACTTCAGCATTTCAGGATCCAGTGCAGATTATTACCGGTAATGAAAAAGTATTACCGGTAATGGAAAAAAGTGTTACCGGTAATGAAAAAGTATTACCGGTAATGGAAAAAAGTGTTACCGGTAATGGAATTTCTGGCTGAAGATTTCAGGAGGCAGTGCAGTTTATTACCGGTAATGGATTTTCATTACCGGTAATAAAAGTCGCGAATCACTTTTCTGCCGCGTTTTTGCAGCTCAAGCTAGGGGCTTTTTAGGGATTTCATTCCTCATGTCTTGTAACCCTAAGAGGGGGTATAAAAGCCTAAGTTTTGGGCTGAGTTGGGGTTCCTCAAGTTGTTCTTAGAATAGTTCTTAGTTAGCTCTTAGTTTAACCTAGGTTTTCTTGTGTTTTTGATGTTTTCTTTGTAGTTTAGGTTAGTTTTCCTTATTTCTCTTGTTATTCATCCTTTGTAAGCTTAGTCTAAGTCATTTGTAAGCTTTTTATCTCAAGTTGTAAGCTACATTTAAGTTTATCAATCTAGTGATAGCATTTATTACTTGCTCTTTGCATTTATTTCTTTTGTTTTGTGTTTTTACTTGCATTTCATGGCTAGCTGAGCATTAATGGTGGATTCTATGGTGGAATCCCTCTCTAAACCCTAAGTAAGTGTACTTCTCTCATTTTGAAAGCTTCAATGTCAAACGAAATGTTGTTCTCTCACTCTCTCATCTTATGAACCCTTGTAAAATCATATTCATGACCTAAATACAACCAGTAAGTTGTTGTGTTTGAGTTGATGAGCACATATGCATTTTACTTGTTTGTTAAAATGCCCAAGAGAGTGGAGAACTACATTCCATCATTTGTCTCTTGTTTTATGAACTCTTATTGCTAAATCCTTCACTCAAGACCATAGGTCAAATGGAATCTTGAGTGTGTATTGAGAGAGAATGCATTTGCTATAGGTTTGGAAGGGATGAAACTATAGAATCCACCTTCTTCTTTACAAGGTTTTTCATATTCTCATTGCCATTAACTTGGCACACAAAAATCATCTTCAACAACCAACCCATATTTTGCACTTTTATTTATATTCATTGGATAGCATGACCTAAAAATCACTAGAACCTATTCCACTCCCTGTGGATATGACCTAGGACCTCCCTAGTTTATTGCTTGACGACCTTAGGACTCCTACGCTTGGGAATCTTTTGCGCACTTCACTTTTAACGTTCAAGCAATTGGCGCCGTTGCCGGGGAGTGGCGAGCGTTCTAGTTGATTTGAAGAGAGCTAGTGGTAATTTGCAATGACATTGCAAATCCGGTAAGTTTTCTTCCCTCTTTTAATTTATGTCAAAAATTCATTGTGTATATAATACTTGTGAATATCATCTTGGTTGTGGTGGAATTGGTGCATGTCGGTGTGGACTCGTAATGAGCAACACCGACTTGTAAGAATTACACCTCAACAAGCTCCAAGAAATCCAATAGCAAGACGTCTATTTCACTTACCTTCCACTCCTTCAATGGAGCACACCGAAAATCAACATTTTCCGATAAATCCAAATGACCAAGGGTTGCCTCATGACCCGCAAAGGCCTTATGACCCTCCTAGGCAAGGAGATGGTGTTGTTCCGCCGGCAACCCCGGCGGTGGGAAGGGGGAACCCTAATCCTCATGCTCAACCATATAGAGAACCCCCTGTCCCTTTGGCTAACCTAGGGAGGACTCTAAGAGAGATTTTGAGACCTACAAGAACCACCACACCCTCATGTATTTGCCTACCTCAAGAGGCCCATAACTTTCCCATGAGACCGGAGATGATTCGTCTTCTCCCTGAATATAGAGGGTTCGATTCTGAGAATCCCTATACATACATGAGAGATTTTGAGGATGTGTGTAGCGCGTTCCTTTCTACAGGATCGCCCATACACATCATATGCTTGGTTTTATTTCCTTTCTCTCTTAAGGACAAAGCGAAGATATGGTTTCACTCTCTTACCCCTAATTCCATCCACACTTGGAGTGACATGCAACGCATTTTTCTTGATAAATTCTTCCCTCCGGGGCGCACTAATGCACTTTTGAGAGCTATTCAAAACTTTTCTGAAAAACCGGGTGAATCCTTTGCAACTGTATGGGAAAGATATAAAGAGCTTCTTAATGCTATCCCTCATCATGGTTTGGATATAGGCCAAATCATTGGCTACTTTCATCAAGGTCTTTCTTTGGAAAACAAACAATATATCCAAATGATGAGTGGGGGACAGTTTTATGAGAAGAGCCCTGAAGAGGCCATACAGTGTTTTGATTCAATAGCGGAGAACGCCCGGAATTGGGAAACAAATTCGTCTCTTGATGCCGCTAGAGTGCAAACTGTGCCCGTGGGAGGAGGAAAGCATCATGTAAAAGATAATGATGACCTCCAAGCCAAAATAGCTAGCTTGACTAGGAAATTAGAGGCCATAGAGTTACAAAAAGTGAGTGAGGTGAGCACCGTGCCTAAAGTGCCTATGGCACCTACGGGACCTAGGATTGAGGACTTGTGCATAATTTGCGATGACCCCACTCATTCTACCAATGATTGCCCTAATCTTCCCCAAGTCAAGGGAGCCATCCAAATCGAGCAAGCTAATGCTCTTAACTATCAAAGGAAGCCCTTCAACTCTCCATATTCTGAGACTTACAATCCGGGGTGGAGTAAACACCCCAATTTTAGTTGGAAGAGTGATGGAGGAAACGCTTCCTCAAGCCAAAGCAACCCACCTCCAAATCCTTTTCAAAGTAACCAAGGTTTTCAAAGCCAAAATTTCCAAAATCAAAACTTTCAAAACCAAGGTTTTCAAAATCATGGTCAAGGTCCTACTTACCAAGGTCAAGGGTTCCCATCAAACCCTAACCCAAATTTTGGTCCACCACCGGTTAACTCGTACCTACCACCCCACAAGAGAAACTATGATGATGTGATTGCACAACTTGTGCAAGGTCAAGCTCAAACCAATCAAGCCATAGGGGATATGAGAACCCAATTGACTAAGTTGACCACCACCTTGGGTGCACTTCAACAAGAAAAGGGAAAGTTTCCCTCTCAGCCCGTGCAAAATCCACAAGGTCAACATAGCATTGGATCCTCAAATCCCAATGAAGGAAACCATGAACATGCTAAGGCCATCACCACTCTTCGAAGTGGAAAGATCATTGATAAAACCATCCCACCCAAAGATTCTAACAAAGAAATTTCTCAAAATTTACAAAAGGAATCTAAGGGGGATGAGAAAGAAATTGAAAATGAGCCTAGCATTCCCAAACCTAGTGGCATTGATGTTGGTTCAAGCCAAGAGAGGGCTAAATTTATTCCTGCCGCCCCTTTTCCCCAAAGACTTAGGGCACCTAAGAAATTGACCAATCACGCTGAAATTTTTGAATTGTTTAAACAGGTGAAAGTCAACATACCTTTGTTGGACGCTATTAAACAGGTGCCCTCGTATGCAAAGTTCTTGAAAGATTTGTGTACGGTGAAAAGGAATTTGGGTGTGCATAAGGAAGTGTTTATGACCGAGCAATCCACATCTCTTTTGCAAAATACCTTGCCCCGTAAATACAAAGACCCCGGGACCCCTACCATTGAAATAACTATAGGAAGTTCCAAAGTGGGTAGAGCTTTAGTAGACTTGGGGGCGAGTGTCAATTTATTGCCATACTCTGTGTATGTGGAATTGGGGTTGGGAGAACTTGAGTCAACTGGGATCAAATTGCAATTAGCTGACAGGAGCGTCAAGATACCTAGGGGAGTAGTGAAAGATGTACTTGTGCAAGTTGATAAATTCTATTTCCCCGTGGATTTTGTGGTGTTAGAGACCCACCCTGTGGTTGATCAAGGGAGTCAATTCCCTGTGATTCTTGGTAGGCCTTTCTTGGCCACAGCTGATGCTTTGATACAATGTAGGAGTGGGTTGATGACCCTAACCTTTGGAAACATGACTGTTAACTTGAATATTTTCAATTTGATAAGGGAAGTGGGGGAAGATGTGGAGGATGAGGTGCATGAGGTGAGTAGAATAGATACCTTAGTGCAGCACCAATGGGATCTTTCCGCCCATGATGACCCTTTGCAGTCATGTTTGGTGAGTGAGAATGTTGAAGAATTGGAAGTGAGTGATGAGATGGAGTTTCTATACTCTATGCTCAATGAAGAGGAAGTTATGGAAGTGAATGGGTGGGTGCCTCGCTTCGAAGCATTGCCACCCATTGAAAAGAGTCTTGTGCCATCAAGTATCCAACCACCTGAATTAGAGTTAAAACCATTGCCCACAGAATTGAAATATGTGTACCTAGGTGACAATGAGACTTATCCCGTGGTCATTTCTTCTCACTTGGAGATTGACCAAGAGCTTAGATTGTTAGAGGTGCTTAGAGCTCACAAAAGTGCTATAGGTTGGTCCATCGCCGACCTCAAGGGAATTAGTCCCTCTCTTTGCACCCATAGGATTTATCTTGAGGATGATGTCAAACCTTCCCGCCAACCTCAAAGGAGATTGAACCCTATTATGAAGGAGGTAGTGCGAAAGGAGGTTCTGAAGTTGTTGGATGTGGGGATAATCTATCCTATAGCGGATAGTAAGTGGGTGAGTCCTATACAAGTGGTGCCCAAGAAATCGGGTATTACTGTGGTAGAGAATGAGGAGGGTGAATTGATTCCCACACGAGTCACCACGGGGTGGCGAGTGTGCATTGACTATAGAAAGCTAAATTCATCCACTAGGAAAGACCACTTCCCCTTACCCTTCATTGACCAAATCCTAGAGAGAGTTGCGGGACATGCCTTTTATTGCTTCCTAGATGGGTATTCGGGCTATAACCAAATAGAGGTTTCCTTAGAGGATCAAGAAAAGACCACTTTCACATGTCCCTTTGGGACATTCGCCTTTAGGAAGATGCCTTTTGGTTTATGCAATGCTCCTGGTACCTTCCAGAGATGCATGACTGGTTTATTTAGTGACATGGTGGAGAAGATCGTAGAGGTTTTCATGGATGACTTCTCGGTTTTCGGGGATTCTTTTGATGGTTGCTTAGAGAACCTGTCTTTGGTTCTAAAAAGATGTGAGGAAACAAACCTGGTGCTTAATTGGGAAAAGTGTCATTTCATGGTGACACAGGGAATAGTTCTAGGACATATTGTGTCGTCTAGAGGGATAGAAGTTGATAAGGCTAAGATAGAATTAATCTCTAAGCTTCCTTCCCCTAAGACTGTGAAAGATGTGAGATCATTCCTAGGGCACGCTGGCTTTTATAGGAGGTTCATTAAGGGTTTCAGCGGTATTGCGCGCCCCTTGTGTAATCTCTTAGGAAAGGACGTTCCTTTTGAGTGGGGGCATGATTGTGAGGTTGCTTTTTGTAAATTAAAAGAGATGCTAACTTCACCTCCCATCATGCAAACACCCGACTGGAACTTGCCATTTGAAATCATGTGTGATGCCAGTGACTTTGCCATAGGAGCGGTGTTGGGTCAAAGGATTGATAAAAAACCACATGTGATTTACTATGCTAGTAGGACAATGAATGATGCCCAAAGAAATTACACAACTACTGAAAAAGAGCTGCTAGCTGTGGTTTTTGCCTTAGACAAGTTTCGGTCGTACATCCTAGGTTCACCTATTTTAGTCTTTACTGACCATGCGGCACTGAAGTATCTTTTGACAAAGCAAGATGCCAAACAAAGACTAATTAGGTGGATTCTACTCCTCCAAGAATTTAATTTGACAATTAAAGATAAGAAAGGAGTTGAGAACGTTGTCGCCGACCACTTGTCTAGGATATCCTTTGATGATTCTGCTGACACCCTTCCCATCTCAGAGACATTCCCTGATGAGCAACTATTTGCTCTTTCCCTTTGCCCATGGTATGCGGATATTGTTAATTACCTAGTGACTGAACAGGTTCCTACCCATTGGAGTGCCCAGGATAGGAACAAATTTTTGAGAGAGGTGCAAAAATATTTCTTTGATGACCCTTACCTTTTTAAGTATTGCCCTGACCAAATCTTGAGAAGATGCGTCCCGGATAGTGAAATACCTAGTGTCATATCTTTCTGTCACAGTGAGGCATGTGGGGGTCACTTCTCTGCCAGGAAAACTGCTGCGAAAATCTTACAATGTGGCTTTTATTGGCCAACCCTGTTTAAAGATTCTTTTGAATATTGTAAAAGCTGTGAGCGTTGCCAACGATTGGGCGGTGTCACTCGAAGGCACATGATGCCCCTCACACCCATTATTGTTATTGAAATCTTTGATTGTTGGGGCATCGACTTCATGGGGCCCTTCCCATCATCGTTTGGCAACCTTTACATCCTTCTGGCAGTGGACTATGTGTCCAAATGGGTTGAGGCTATCCCATCTAGAACAAATGACCATAAAATCGTTTTGAAATTCTTGAAAGAAAACATTTT
>JAESVK010050791.1:0-13561 GCA_017140935.1 Hamamelis virginiana | reverse complement strand
TAAAATCGGAATCAGAATAACTTCTCATAACTCAGCCATTAGTCCCTGTGTTCGACACCCGTGCACTAATTACTTTTCTAACGAATTGAGGTTACAAGCACGAGTAGTTTTATAAATTTAAATCTTGATCACGAACAAGGAAATAACCTCCCTTGTTTGGGCTGATCAAATTTTGGCGCCGTTGCCGGGGACTATTGCACGGTTATAGAATTTACAATGAATCTTGTTTTAGTTGTAGTTTAGGATTTTATTTTCCTGTTTCTACTGATCTTCCCTTCTTCTCGATTCAGGTTGTTGACTTACAGGTCCGCTGAAGATTTTGCACGCTAAGGCCAAAGCCAAAATTGCTAAAAAATAAATAAAATTTTGCCCAGGTGTCAAAGTTTTGGATAGGACCGCATAAAGATTAGCAATCGGGACCGAGGGGAGTATCTTCTCATCTTAAGTATATTTTCATAATATCTTGAATTCACTCATTGCATCTCATTCATCTGGGGGTTATTTGCATGCACGGTAGAAGGTCTGTGTCCTGTGACCTACAACCGCTTGACCTAGAGTTAGAAAGTATTTTACGTTCTCTTCGAGCAAGTCGACCCGATCTAGGGTCAGAATTTGTCATTCCAATGGAAAACCAAGGTCAAGACCCACCTCGACCTGTTGTTGTTCCACAGCAAGTCCAACCAGCACCTAGGATGATTAGAGACCACTTTATGCCTGGTGCATTCACTCCACCTTCCTGCATCCAAATCCCTCATATTGAAAATGTCCAGTATGAGATTCGTCATGCCACACTTCAGATGTTACCAACCTTCTATGGGTTGGATAGGGAGAATCCATACGATCACCTTACTGAGTTTTTAGGGATTTGTTCCACCATTAGAATTCAGGGTCTCACTGCTGATGCCATTAAACTCCTTCTGTTCTCGTATTCTCTGCGAGATAAAGCCAAGACCTGGATTAACACCCTTAGGACCACAGAGCCTGTTACCACTTGGTCTGACCTTCAGACATTATTTCTAGCTAGGTTCTACTCTATTGGTCGTACCACTCAAATGAGGTATGCTATTACCCATTTCGTTCAGAGAGAGGGTGAGTCGTTTCATGAGTCATGGGAGAAAATGAAGGAACTCCTTCGATTGTGTCCCCATCATGGTATTCCTGATTGGCAAGTTGTCCAGTCATTCTTCCAAGGTCTATGTGTTAAGGATAAGAGTCTAGTGAATTCTGCTAGTGGAGGTGCAATTTTAAGGAAGAGTGCCGAGGAGGCATGGGACTTATTCGAAATTCTCAGTGAGGATTCTGTCATTATGGCTTCGATGAATCAAAATGATAGAGGTTCGTCTTCAACCTCTAATTCTAGGAAGGGTGTGTACGAGGTAGAGAGTACCACAGTGATAAACCAACAAGTGGCGGCATTGTCTGTGAAAATGGATTAACTGCTTGCTGCTCAAGGTCAACCACCTAGGACTTTTCCTTCGTCTGTCACTCCAGTGAGTGCGGTGTGTGACATCTGTGCAGATAATAGTCATGACACTCTGTCGTGTCCTATGGCTCCCCAATACCCCGAGTTTGTTCAGGAACAGGTCCATGCAGCCCAAGGGTTCTCTAACCCAAGGAATGATCCTTACTCGAATAATTATAATCCGGGATGGAAGAGTCACCCTAACTTGCGGTGGTCTCAACTTCCCAAGGGACAGGAAACCAGTTCCAAGGGTCGAGTAATACCTATCAGCAAGCCCCTAGGTCCAACTTCCAAGGGGGAAATTCTAATGCTGCACCACCTTATAGACCACCTCACCTTCAATCCCAGTCTCAAAATCAAAGTGTCCATCCATCACAAACACCTCAAAGCCAAAGAAGTAGTGGTTTCGAAGAGCAAGTTCTTAAAGTTCTGAAAAACATAGAAGCTAATAGTCAACTCCTGAGCTCTCATTCACAATCCATTGCTAAGTTAGAGACTCAAGTTGGACAAATCGCGGCTACTCTGAGCCGTAGAGAGGAGGGAAGACTTCCGAGTCAACCCATCAATAACCCTAAAGGAGCACACTTGGCCGAGAGTTCTTCTTCACAGGACTCTCACTATCATGAGGATGTAAAAGCGGTCACTACTTTGAGAAGTGGAAAAATTGTTGATAATAAGGTTGAGGAGAGAGTTAATGAGGATGGGAATGTGTCTAGAGTTCCTAAGGTTGGGGAAGTGAGTGAAAAGAAAAAGAGTGAGAATGAGAAAGGGAAGGGGGTAATGAGTGAGCCTAAGAGGGATAACTTTCCCTCTAGTTCTGATGATCCATTGGCATCCTATGTGCCCAAGGCTCCATTCCCATCGGCGTTAGTTGCGCCTGTTAAAGGAAAGAAGAAGGGAGCGTCTTTGAGTGAAATGCTAGAAGTTTTTAAGCAAGTGCACATTAATCTTCCACTCTTAGATGCCATTAAGCAGATCCCTTCTTATGCTAAATTCTTGAAGGACCTATGTACTCAGCAACGCAAGGAGCGTGTGCATTTCGCTAAATCAGCGGTCCTCTCAGATGTGGCAAGTGCTGTGGTCCAGTACCACGTCCCTGTCAAACGTAAAGACCCGGGTACTCCGACTATTCCATGCTTCTTAGGGAGTCACTATGTAGACCGGGCCTTGATTGATTATGGGGCCAGTGTGAATATTCTTCCATACTCTGTGTATGAGAAGATGGAGCTCGGTGAGCTCAAACCTACACCCACCGTGTTACAGTTTGCCGATAGGTCAACCAAGGTCCCTAGGGGTGTGTTACAGGATGTGTTAGTTAAGATCGAGTCTTTTGTCTTTCCGGCCGATTTTATTGTTCTAGACATGGAGCCTGTAAATACCACTAGACCTCAAATTCCTGTCATCATAGGTCGACCTCTTCTTGTGACTGCAAATGCAGTTCTACATTGTCGGTCGGGTATCATGGAAGTTTCATTTGGTAATATGAAGGCTAAGCTTCAAGTGTACCATGCTGTAACACACCCTCATCACTTTGAGGAGTGCTCATTTGTAGACGTCATTGACCATGCAGTCGAGGAGGCTTTGCCTTTTATTCTGTCTCAGGATCCTTTAGAGTCATGTCTGGCACATTTTAATTATGAGGATTTTGATATTGACCAGTCTATCCTAGAGGTGAATCAGATTCTCGAGTCAACTCCTGCATTAGGCAACCTACCTTGGAAGTCTAAAGTCGAGGCCTTGCCTCAATTGTCTAGTACTTCCATGCCTACATCTCTAGAGATTGCCCCGAAACTTGAGCTGAAACCTTTACCGGAAAATCTTAAGTATAAGTTTCTAGGTGATAATGACTCTCTTCCGGTTATCATTGCCTCTGATTTAAGTATAGAGCAGGAGAGTAAACTCATGAAAGTTCTAGATGAGAATAAACAAGCCATAGGGTGGTCGGTTGCCGATCTTAAGGGTATAGATCCATCTATTTGCATGCACCGAATCCATCTTGAGGAAGGAGCTATGCCTTCACGGGAAATGCAGCGAAAGCTCAATCCCAACATGAAGGAAGTGGTTATGAAGGAAGTTGTGAAGTTGTTGGATGCGGGTATCATCTACCCCATTTCTGACAGTGCTTGGGTAGCTCCTACCCAAGTTGTACCTAAAAAGTCCGGTATAACTGTAGTTGCAAATGAAGAGGGTATTATAGTCCCTACTCGAGCTACCACTGGGTGGCGAGTATGCATCGACTATAGGAAGCTTAATTCTAGGACTAGGAAGGATCACTTTCCACTTCCTTTCATTGACCAAATTCTCGAAAGACTTGCGGGGCAGAGTTTTTATTGTTTTTTAGATGGTTATTCTGGATATAACCAAATTGCAGTATACCCCGAGGACCAAGAAAAGACCACCTTTACTTGCCCTTTTGGCACTTTTGCCTATAGGCGCATGTCATTCGGCCTATGCAATGCTCCTAGTACATTCCAAAGATGTATGACGGCCATTTTCTCTGACATGATTGGAGATTTTCTAGAGGTTTTCATGGATGATTTTTCAGTCTTTGGTTCATCTTTCGATTCATGCCTTTCTAATCTTTCCAAGGTTTTAAAGCGTTGCTGTGAAACCAATTTGGTCCTAAGTTGGGAAAAGAGCCATTTTATGGTTCGTGAAGGTATAGTCTTGGGACATGTGGTATCTAGTCGTGGTATTGAGGTTGATCGTGCAAAAGTTGATTTAATTGCTAAGTTGCCACCCCCTACCACGGTCAAGCAGATTAGGTCCTTCCTTGGACATGCCGGTTTTTACCGGCGATTTATCAAAGACTTCAGTAAAATCTCTAGGCCCTTGTGCAATCGTCTTGCCAAGAATGTTCCCTTTGTCTTTGATGAGGCTTGTCTGAAAGCCTTTACCACACTGCGCTCTCTCTTTAGCACTGCTCCTATTATGCAGCCCCCGAATTGGTCCTATCCTTTTGAGATTATGTGTGATGCGTCTGACTACGCTATAGGGGCTGTTTTGGGTCAAAGGATAGATAAATTTCCTCGAGTTATATATTATGCTAGTAAAACTCTTGATGATGCTCAAATGAACTACACCACCACTGAAAAAGAGTTACTAGCTGTTGTCTATGCCTTAGATAAATTCCGTTCTTATCTGTTAGGGTCAAAAGTCATTGTTTTCTCTGATCATGCTGCTCTACGGTACCTTCTTTCCAAAAAAGAAACCAAGCCTAGGTTGATTAGATGGATTCTTCTCTTGCAAGAATTCGATTTTGAAATTCAGGATAAGAAAGGGTCGGAGAATGTAGTTGCTGATCACCTATCTAGGATTCTAGCTGATAAGGATAGTGATACCCTTCTGATTCGGGATTCTTTTCCCGATGAGCAGTTATTTGCAGTTTCTCAGGTATCATTGCCCTGGTTCGTTCACATTGTTAACTATTTAGCTACAGGGCTTATACCATCTACTTGGGCCAAACAGGATAAGGATCGATTCTTTTCACAAATTAGAAATTATTTTTGGGAGGATCCTATTTTGTTTAGGTACTGTGCGGACCAAGTGATCCGCCGATGCATCCCTGAGAATGAGGTGCATGAGATTTTGAAGTTCTGCCACACTCTGGCTTGTGGTGGACACTTTAGTGGCAAGAAAACCGCTGCTAAAGTTCTTCAATGTGGTTTCTATTGGCCTACCCTGTTTCGAGATGCTATGGACTTCTGTAGGTCCTGTGATAATTGCCAGAAGATGGGCTCTATGTCTAAGAGAGATATGATGCCTTTGAACCCGATTCTTATAGTAGAAATTTTTGATGTTTGGGGTATTGATTTCATGGGACCTTTTCCCATCTCTCATGGTTTTGAGTACATTCTAGTGGCTGTGGATTATGTGTCTAAATGGGTAGAGGCAGTTGCCACTAGGACAAATGATCATAAGGTAGTTCTGAAGTTCCTTCAAGAGAACGTGTTCTCTCGATTCGGGTGTCCTAGGGCTATCATTAGTGATGGAGGTTCACACTTTAATAATAAACCTTTTGCGGCACTTGTTGCCAAATACTCGATTACCCATAAAGTCGCGACCCCATATCATCCCCAAACTAGTGGGCAAGTGGAAGTGTCCAATCGGGAGATCAAACATATTTTGGAAAAAACGGTCAAGCCCGACCGTAAAGATTGGTCTTTGAGACTTGTCGATGCTCTTTGGGCTTACCGTACAGCTTATAAAACTCCCATTGGTATGTCCCCTTACCGGCTCGTTTATGGCAAACCATGCGATCTTCCCGTTGAGCTCGAACATAAAGCCCTTTGGGCTATTCGTCAGTTTAATTTTGAGATGAAGGAAGCGGGTTCTCACCGCGGACTTCAACTTAGTGAGCTTGAGGAAATTCGCAACGAGGCATATGAAAGTTCAAAAATTTATAAGGCCAAAATGAAGGAATTTCATGATAAACATATTACTCGAAAAACTTTTGAGCCTAATCAACGAGTTTGGCTTTTTAATTCCAAGTTGCGATTATTTCCGAGCAAACTAAGGTCTCGATGGGATGGGCCTTACACGGTTACCAATGTCTTTCCCCACGGTGCTATTGAGATTCACAATCCCCGTAATGGTTCTTCATTTACGGTGTATGGCCAAAGGCTAAAACCTTACATTGAAGGCTTTGGGAATGGGGATTTGACTCGGGATGGTATGGTGGTTGAGTCCATGGATCTTGAGGATCCCACTTATGAGTTCGACTGAGAACTACCACTACGTCTGGCTGAGGACGTTAAACTTAGCTCTTCTTGGGAGGAAACCCATGTTGTAACCTTAGTTTTTTTTTTAGCTTTTGTCCGTACTTGAATTTTCCGTCCTTCTCGATCCATTCTGTGATATTCTCCATCATTGGGGACAATGCTAGGACCAAGTTGGAGGGGGTGTTCATTCTTCACTTTAATGTCGTTTGAGTCTTTTTCTTTCTGACTTGCATTCTTTCTTCTTCCTCATTGGGGACAATGAGAGGATCTAAGTTGGAGGGTGGGAGTTCACATGCATTTCAATTTGTGATTCCATTATTTTGATTATATATTTTGCCTCTTGTCTTGCAGTCAGCTAGGAAAATTTTATCATTTCTTGTCGTTAACAGCAATTTCTCAAATATTGTGCATCATAATACCCATGATACTATACTTTGTGCATAAATTATTTCCGAACTTTGAATTAGTTTGTTCCTAATTACACTGCACATGCACGAATCGATTTGAATATTATCTGTAGCAGATGAGTATGTGACGAAGATCCTCGTTTAGAGTGGAGATTTATAACCGTTCATGCATATTTTGAGCCAATCTTGTTGTTCTGGGGCACAAATTTTCTTATTTACTCATTCCAGCTATTTGGTTGTTCGACTGATTGTGCATTGTATTTTTAATTGATTAAGTGCTTATGTGTCATGGATGAATTGTGATCAATTGAGAACATTAAACAAAATTTTTAGAATATGATTTTAGGCTTTCATTCTGAGTTTGTAAGCCTTTCACTTGGTTTAAGTCAGTCGTATCTCCATTTGTACCCGGTTTTGAGCCGTCAAGTCCAATTTTTTCAATTACTTAGGAAGCCGTGGGTTAATCATTGTGTTTTTGAGTCGTTTCGTTTTATGTATAGTGGTGTGAGCTTGTGAGATGTCTCATGCCGCTTGGAATTGAAGAAACATGATGTTTGTGGTGCAATTTTCTGTCTTCCTATCGATAGGTCTCAAACCCTATCGATAGGCCTATCGATAGGTCATATACCTTATCGATAGGTTACATTCTCAGTTTTGAAATCCTGCAGACAGAGCTAAGTCCTATCGATAGGTCCTCAACCCTATCGATAGGCCTATCGATAGGTCATATACCTTATCGATAGGTTTCATCCTCAGTTTCAATTTCCTGCAGACCGAGCCTTACCCCTATCGATAGGTCCTCAACCCTATCGATAGGGCTAACCCAGATTTTAAAAAAATTGTTTGGGACACGCGGGCACCGCCTCTCTTTTATTTTTTTTCCCTTCCTTTTTCTTTTCTTTCTATTTTCTTTTCCTTCTCTTTTCTTTTCCTTCTCTTTTCTTTTCTTCTCTATTTTCTTCCTTTTTCCTTCTCTCTCTCCCGCGCCTTTTCATCTTCAAACCCACAACCCTTCAACCGCCATCTCTACCTCCGATCTCCACCACAGCCTCTGCCGGCACAAGTGCAGCTCTTCTTCTCTCTCTCTTCTCTGTCTTTCTCTCACCATCTCCACTGCTTAGCTTCACAAGTGCTTGCCACTACGACAGCCACTACCTCACCTCATCTCACTGCCGGCTCTCACCAAACATATTTTCCGGTCATAACTCCGGCGAGGCTTCAGGATTTTGGTTTCTTCACAGCTTCGTCAATCTTTGGAATTAAGGTCAGTCTTGTGGTTGTGACGTTTGTCTCTTTGGAGTAGATATTAAGTTGTTTGATTGGGTTGTGTTTAGAGGGAATTTATTTTTTTCATTATTTGTGATATTGCTGCTGTGGAAAATTGTGCCGTATTGTGTATACTGGGTCTGTGAATTGAGGTTGTGGTGGGAAGAAGTGATCGGTTTGAAATTCTGAAATTCTGAGAATGGTGCGCCAAAAGCAACCTGCTGTTCCCTTAGATAAAGGGAAATCTGTTGTAGTCCATCCGGATCAGCCGGAGACGAGGCCGGAGACAGGGCCTATCGTTCGAGAGGTACCGCCAGTTAGACCGGCGCGTACGAAGAACCCGACTGTGGGTAAGGGACAGAGGGTAGTTTATGAGGACAGCACTGATTCGAACAGCGAGTCCGCCTCTGATCCTACGTTCCGACGACCTCTTGGGTCAGATTCTAGGGTCCAGTCTGATGATGACAGCGAGTTCTTTGACCCGTATGAGGTGGACACCGAGCACCCGACTATTGGCATTACTGGGGGCATAAAAAAGCCTCTGACATCTAGACCCGCCAAATGGTCTGGTACTTCCCGAAAAGAAAGACCACCACCACAGAAAAAACAGAAAACAGAGGTAAAAAGTTGGGCGGATGTGCTGAAGGAAAAGAAGTTCAATGTGGAGAGGTTTGTGGATGCCTCGAAGTTTTTGGAAGAAACACCTCTCGTGACTCGTCTGGAGTGGCGACACCTCACAGCTTGGTTGACGAAGGGAAAGGGTTATAAACCCTCTTTAGTGCGAGAGTTTTATTCTGTCGCACGGACACACGAGCGTGATGATGAGATGTTGGTTGCCCAAGTGGGCAAGCGGTCAGTCGAGCTATCTGTGGATTGGATTGCACAGTACTTGGGTTGTGAGCGCCCTGTTCCTGCATCCATTACATTTCCTCCTGCTGAGGATGATATTGAGCACCCTCTGTTGACACCAGCCCAGTGTGCTCAGATTGTCTGTGTAGACCCAGCTCGCTACTCCGGGGGCAATTTCACGAGTGGCACTATGAAGACTATCTATGCGGTGATGATCAAGTTGCTTTTATGCAACTTGAGACCTCGAGGGACGGATAGCAGCATCTACTTGGATATGATCAGGTTGTTGATAGCTTTTATGGGCGAGGACGAGATTGACATTGCCCATCTGATCTTCAGGGAGATGCGTTCTTTTATCCAGCTTTGTCCACCACAGCAGAACATGCCCTTTCCCCAGATGATTACACAGCGATGCATTGAGGCTGGGTGTAAGTCATCGGAGCAGAGTTTATGGGGAGAGGGACCTATTACTCCAGTCACTTTGACAAGGAGTTTGAGAGCTGCTCAGTCTGCATTATTGAGGCGTCAGGGCACATTACCAGAGCCACCACAGCTAGCATCTCAGCCAGCAGTTACTGAGACAGTGCCATCGGAGCCTGTCGAGACTACTTCAGGGCCATCTGGACCAGCTGAGTCAGGGCCATCTGGGCCAGCTGAGACAGGGCCATCTGGGCCAGCTGAGTTTGTACCTGCCCATCCCTCCGGTATTGAGGGCTTGTTACTACAGTTAGTGGATGGGCAGAGACAGTTGTTGGAGGGGCAGCAGGCCTTGATGAGGGAGCATGAGCAGATTAGAGCCGAGCTTCAGCGGCAGTCCGCTAGGCAGAGGGTTTTATGGCGTATCCAGCAGGAGCTTCCTCTTACTGCCTTTGATTTCTCTTTATTCGCAGAGCCTGAGGAGGTTAGAGCTGAGGTCCCAGCTGGGGATGCTCATGTAGATGAGGTTGGACACCATGAGGATGCGGGTGATAGAATTAAGTAGTTGGTTGGCAGGGTTTGAGTCGGAGTTGTTCTTTTGAGTCTTTTAGTTAAGTGTGTCTAGTTCAGCTTAAGTATGTCTTAGAGTTATTTTGTTGTTTTTAGTTGTTGATAAATGAGATGGCTTGGGTAGTAATCCAAACAGTTTTTGTAAGTCATTTCATTTTAGTGTTCTCTTTCTTTCTTTTGTAACCAAGGTCATTATAATCCAAATCAAGTCCTAAATGATTCAAATTTTGATTCTTGTTCTCTCTTGATCGCATTTACATCAAATGATTATATGTGCTTAAATCTCTATTTAAAATACATGCATTATCATTCCATTTCATCTGTGTCAACTCTTGTGCTGTTATATGAGTTTTGGAACTTATATGAATCTTATTGGGATATTACATAAACCTATTAACCTTTCGTGAGAAATATTTTTTTTGAGTGATCATCCAGGTGAGATTCGAAGTTGAAACTCGTCGCAGGATCTGAATTATAGGCTTATTCTGCTTAGAAAATAATCTTTAGTCGGTTCACTTCACTCACACGATTTGGAACGTACTATATTCCCAGTTATTTGGTAAGTTGTGTACCATGTATGCCTATCCTGTGGAGTAATTTGCATAACATTTTGAGATGTTTGAATTGTAAAGACAAGATTTGAGCTTAATTATTTTTAGTTAACTGTGAGTCAGCATTATGTTTGTGGGCGTCATTTCTGCAAACCCTCACGAGACTTTAACTCGTCCTCTAGGGGGAACCTAGGTGTTTAAAAGGCTTATTGCACATGCTAAGTGCAATCGCGATTCCCTGCGAAAGTGGCTTTTTCTTAATGTGCTTCGTTTATTATTTTGATTTCTTGTTGTTCGTTAGTTTCCATTGTTTTCAGTGTTTGCTAGGGACTAGCAAAGTCAAAGTTGGAGGGTGTGATTGTTCCACAATCAAGCTTCGTTTTAAAGCATTCGAGGCTAACATCGGGAGTTTTACACTGTAAGTACCTTGATTTAATGGGTTTTTATCCTTATGTATGTTTTTTATCTTGTATAGGTTAAACTCCCTCAGAAAGACCAAAATCAACAACCCAAAGAGAGCACATGGATGCATGGGAGCAAATGTAGCATGCCAGGATGAACGTCGAGCGTGAAAAGCAGAGAATCCAAGGTTTTTATGCAAAACATACCCAAGCCTATCGATAGGCTACCAGCCCTATCGATAGGGAAGCTCTCAGATTGAAGAAATATGCAGTTTTCTAGCATCTGCACACATCACCTATCGATAGGTCTCTAGGCCTATCGATAGGCCTATCGATAGGCCTATCGATAGGGCTCCAGGCCTATCGATAGGTTTGAGCGGGCAGTTTCCTAAAGTGCTTAAAATTCCTTTTTAGCAAATAGGAATTGGCTAGATTCGGCAGAGCTCGGAAAAAAAGGGGTTGGGCACTATTTAAAGACATATTGGGAGACCTAAAGAGGATTGTCTTTCATCCCAGACTCAGGAAAAACATCTGTGATATTTGCTTTCATCATTCTCATACCATTCAACGGAGATATTGGCTGCACATGGAAGGAACGAAGACCTCCGGTGATTCAGCCCCGATTATGAGCAGCTAAACTATTCTCCTTGGGTGTAGATGAAGCTTGGTTAGTGGTTTGATTATGTATTGATTAAGGTTCAAGGTTTTGTAATAGGTTATGATAATTGTACAACTTTGAGAGATTGCCGTTCTATGCAATCCGCTCTTTAATGAATCTTTTATCCTTTCATATGAATGTTTTCTGTAATTATATTCATATCGGTTGTGCAATAGTATTATTTGAATACGTTAGTATTCTTTAGTTGGCTCATACCTAATTAGGATAACCTGTGCATGCTTCGCTTGACAGGTTATGCCTTATTTGGATGAGTTCACTATTTGAATACAAGCGTAATATATCTTTGATGATTTATTCTTGTAGTTTAGATCATCATCGATCATAAACGATTGCGAAGCCTTTGCATTAATCATATGCATAATAACACCCTAACTAAAGTGGATTCGAAACCCGGGGTTTTCCTTTAATTAAGATTTAAACATATTTTTATGCTTGCTAGTTTAAACAAACAACCAACCTTTCAAAAATCAAGAATCTGTTTGGTAACTAAAATCGGAATCAGAATAACTTCTCATAACTCAGCCATTAGTCCCTATGTTCGACACCCGTGCACTAATTACTTTTCTAACGAATTGAGGTTACAAGCACGAGTAGTTTTATAAATTTAAATCTTGATCACGAACAAGGAAATAACCTCCCTTGTTTGGGCTGATCACTTGTTCTTCAATTTTGATTTTCAAAAACATCAAGAATAATTTTGAAAACTACATAAACGATTTATAAACATGTTGAAGAACATTAGGTATGAAACCAAATAAAGAACAAAGCCCATTAGGGTTTCCAAAACCCTTGGGGCCGTCCACATAGTGAGAGAGAGAGAGTGAGCTAGGGTTAGGGTTAGGGTTAGGGTTTCTCAAACCTTACTTAATCCTATCAAGTTGGGGTTTCCATAAACCCTAATTAGGGCTGCATAATTTCCTAAATCCTCATCATTCAAAATAGGTAAGAATCAAATCACATTAAGAAACTTTCCTAGTACTTGAACAATTCAAAATAGGAAACAAATAAGTTGCAAGATTTGAATTAGGGTTACTAAAATAAATCAAGAAACTTTCCATAAATGATTTTAGGGTTTCTTAAACCTAAAATTCAGCCACCATGTATCTTGTATTAGGGTTTCAAAGAACCCTAATAGCCTCCATTGTTAACCATTAACAAAACTTCATTAACATATTAATTTAAACAACTTTAAATTAAACATATGCAATCAACAAGATTCAAATTTTAAACTATTTAAAATTAATCAAGAATCAAGCAAATAATATTAGGGTTTCTAAAACCCAATAGCCGAATTGCACAAGGGGTCTAAACCCCATGGCCGTGAATTCCCAATGAGTTACTAAATCCCAAGTTGCCAAATTAAGCTAGGGTTTCTCAATCCCAAGCTTGATGCATCCAAGTTTCTAAAAAACAAGAACATCATCTATTAAATCAAGACTTTCTAAAACTTCAAGATTCAATCAATACCAGTGATTATAGGGTTTCCCAAACCCAAATCATCAACAATTATATTCAAGAACCAACTAGGGTTTAGGAAACCCTAGTGTCTGTACATCATGAAGAGAGGAGAGAGAGGGGCGGCACATGATGCTAGGGTTTTTATCAAACCCTAAAAACAATCCAAAACAAGAGGGAGAACCATTGCCGTGAAGTATAGGGGCTGCCCCATGAGATCCGAATCCCATGTAGGGTTTCTCACAAAACCTAGCCGCCACATATCATAGGGACCATCCCCATATGTTGCCGCCACCTCCATTAGGGTTTCATCAAACCCTTGAATGCCATTAAACCAAAACAAAACAAGTTTCATCACTATGAACACCAAGGCCGAATTCTATAGGGTTCAAGAACCCATATTAAATCAATTTTAATTAATTATATCCATCATCAAGCCATCAAATATTCATAATCATGCTTGAGTTGGCTCTGATACCACTGAAAGAATATGTGCAGGGAGGATTCGCAGCGGAAGACAAACTATAAAATTTTATAAAAAACAAGAATCCATCCATTCATATTCAAGCAGGAAATCGAAACAAGCATAGGATCATGAATAATACAAGTACAAGAATTAAACAACTTTAAAACATTGACTTACTTGATTTGCCATTGATGAAACCTCGATCGCATCCTAGCTTCAAAGTGTATGAAGCCTCCAAGGTATCCACACGAACCCAAGATTCCATAAGCTCCTTGCACTTGTTCAACTCTTGAATCAAAGCAAGATGGAGAGGGAGA
>JAESVK010050790.1:0-18753 GCA_017140935.1 Hamamelis virginiana | reverse complement strand
CTAGTCACAATCGAATTGAGATTATCAGTCACGCGGTTTTATAAATTTATTAATCTTGATCACTGACAAGGAATAATCTCCCTTGTCATATGAGTTGATCAAAATTTTGGCGCCGTTGCCGGGGAATTACGGTTTATTTAAAAAGAATATTTGGATTTAATTTAAGTCGTAAATATTAATACTGTTCATATTACTATATTTATATTCTTTTATACTGTTAATATCTATATATTATAATTATTATTTATTATTTTCGCTACAGGTGGCTGAAATCAGGAATTGGGAGCTTCACTCCCGCGCGCTTAAAATAACAAATTAAAAGCTAAAGATTAACTGCTCACTATTTGTTTATTAATTCCGTGATTATCTGTGGAGACCTCTTTTATGCGGGGTAGAAGGTCGTTGTCATTAAACGTAATTCCTTTAGACTCTGAATTAGAAAGAACTCTGAGAGCTGTTAAAGCTTCTCAAAGTCAGTCCTGTGAGTCAGTACCTGTGCATCATTTAAATATGGCTGAATCATCTGCACACACTGTCATGTTACCTGCAGATAACATTCAAGCACCTCAAGGTCTTAAAACTCTTAGGGATCACTTCATGCCCAATAGTTTTAATCCACCCTCCTGTATCCAAATCCCGCACATTGAGAATCTCATCTATGAGATTAAGCATGCTACCATTCAGATGCTTCCTACGGTTTATGGGTTAGATAGAGAAAACCCATATGACCATTTGCAGGAATTTTTAGGGATATGTTCTACTATTTGAATTCAGGGTTTCCATCCAGAATCCCTGAAATTGTTTTTATTCCCGTTTTCCTTAAAAGATAAGGCCAAACACTGGCTTTGTACTCTCCAGACCCCTGTCCCTATCACTACTTGGGAACAGCTTCAAAAGTTATTCCTGTCTAGATTTTACTCTGTTGGTAAAACTCACCAAATGCGACGAGGTATAACAAACTTCGTCCAACATGAACATGAATCTTTTCATGAAGCTTGGGAAAGAATGAAAGAACTTCTTAGGTTATGCCCCCATCATGATGTACCCAAGTGGCAGATCATAGAATCTTTTGTTAGAGGTTTAACTGAGAGTGACACGCAGACTGTGAAATCTGCATGTGGGGGAGCTATTTTAAGTAAAGGTGAGGATGAAATGTGGGCTTTATTTGAAGCATTGAGTGAGGATTCTTTCCACATGGCATCGATGTCTTTAAGTAACCATGACGATGCATTAGTGAAGAAAACACCTCCCAAAAAGGGCGGTATTTATGATGTGGACACCCAAGTTTTGGCAAACAAACAAGTTGAGGCCCTATCTCAAAAACTTGACCAATTAATAGCGGCACAAGGGCAATCTTCTAAAGCCCATGTGAAACCTGTCAACTTGGTGTGCAATATTTGCACTGACCCAGCTCACGAGACCCCATATTGTCCTATGACAGGCCAGTATCCAGAGTTTGTCCAAGAGTAGGTTAATGCTGCTCAAGGATATGCACCACCTAGGAATGACCCTTATTCCAATACTTACAATCCTGGGTGGAAGACTCACCCAAATTTCCAGTGGTCTAGTCAGCCTAGAGGATCCAATACTAGTCAGCCTGCAAGACCCACATATAGCAGTAACCCTGCTGTCAGTCAACCCTATAGACCACCACTGATGCAACCCCAGTATCCCAGTTATGGTGCTCCTCAAGCACCTGCACCCCAGTATCAGAGTCAAGCTGTGACTCAACCACCACCACAACCTCATAGAACGCCTGGTTTTGAGGAACAAGTCCTAGCTACCCTGAAAAGTCTAGAGGCTTCAGCACAACTCACTCATTCCCATTCCCAATCTATTTCTAAGTTAGAAACCCAAATGGGTCAACTAGCGGCTTTATTTAGTCGCAGAGAGGAAGGGAAATTCCGAGTCAGGCTGTTGCCAATCCCAAAGGAGCTTTTGTAACTGAGAGTGCTACTTCTCAGAACCCACAATGTAATGAGGAAGTTAAGGCTGTTACGGTTTTGAGAAGTGGGAAAGTGGTAGACAATAGAGTTGGGGAGAAAGAGAGAGAAAAAGAGAAAGAACCTGCAATAGAGAAAGAGTCTGAAGCTTCAAGGGATAACTTTCCCGCAGCATTGGATGATCCGTTGGCATCTTATGTGCCAAAAGCCCTATTCTCATCCGCGCTGATTGCGCCTGAGAGAAGAGCGAAGAAAGGGGCTAGCATGTCAGATATGTTAGAGGTATTCAAAAGCGTTCACATTAATTTACCTCTATTAGATGCCATAAAACAGATTCCTTCATATGCTAAATTTTTGAAGGAAATGTGCACACAGCAACGCAAGGAGCGCGTTCACTTGTCGAAAACCATAGCTCCCGTTGACATAGCAAGTGCTGTGTGTCAATTCCAAGCTCCAATAAAGAGAAAAGACCCTGGAACGCCAACTATCCCTTGCTTCTTAGGAAATCATTTCATTGATAGAGCGTTAGTCGATTTTGGTGCAAGTGTGAATATTCTTCCATATTCAATTTAAGCCAAAATGGAGCTTGAAACACTCCAAACCACACCTACGATCCTACAATTTGCAGATAGGTCCACTAAGGTACCTAGCGGAATACTGCAGGATGTTTTGGTAAAGATAGATTCGTTTGTCTTTCCTGCAGATTTTATCGTCTTAGATATGGAGCATGTTGATATTACTAGGCCTCAAATCCCGGTTATAATAGGACGACCTCTTCTAGCAACTGCTAATGCAGTCCTTCATTGTAGGACTGGCATAATGAAGGTGTCTTTTGGAAACATGAAAACCAGGCTGCAGGTTTATAGTGCAGCTAATCAACCTCATAACTTTGAGGATTGTTCTTTTGTAGATATCATAGATAAAGTGGTAGAGGAAGCTACACCTTATCTTTTGTCCAAGGACCCGTTAGAAACATGTCTCAATTACTTTGGGTTCGAGGACCATGACCTGGATCATTCATTTGTAGAGGTGAATCTTGTCTTCGATTCTACCTCCTCTGTAGAAAGATTGCCTTGGAAACCTAGGGTTGAGCCACTTCCGTCTATTGCCAGTGTCCCTTCCCCTACGTCTTTTGAGTCTCCACCGCAACTTGAGTTAAAGCCTCTACCGGCTAATCTCAAGTATGCCTTTTTGGGTAACAGTGACACCTTGCCTGTCATAATTTCATCTTCTTTGAATTCAGAACAGGAAGGTAAGTTGTTATCTGTTTTGAAAGAGCACAGAGTAGCCATAGGATGGTCGGTCGCTGATTTAAAGGGTATAGACCCGTCAATCTGCAGCACCGTATTCACCTAGAGGAAGGTGCTAATCCTTTTAGAGATGTCCAACGTAAATTGAACCCCAATATGAAAGAGGTAGTTAAAAAGGAAGTTTTAAAGTTGTTGGATGCGGGTATCATTTACCCAATTTCTGATAGTGAGTGGGTTTCCCCTACTCAATTGGTTCCTAAGAAGTCTGGGATTACAGTGATAGCAAACGAGGAGGGTATTCTAGTCCCTACAAGAGCTACCACTGGTTGGAGAGTCTGTATAGACTATAGAAAGTTAAATTCCAAGACTAGGAAAGACCACTTCCCTCTGCCTTATATTGACCAAATTTTAGAGAGATTATCTGGGCAGAGTTTCTATTGCTTCCTAGATGGCTATTCAGGGTATAACCAAATAGCGGTTTACCCCGAGGATCAGGAGAAAACAACATTTACCTGTCCATTCGGGACATTTGCATTCAGGCGTATGTCTTTTGGCCTATGTAATGCCCCGAGCACGTTCCAAAGATGTATGACTTCTATCTTTTCTGATATGATAGGAGAATATTTGGAAGTGTTTATGGATGATTTTTCTGTTTTCGGTCCTTCTTTTGATGAATGCCTCTCTAATCTCTCAAAAGTACTTAAGAGATGTTGTGAGACAAATCTTGTTCTTAGTTGGGAGAAGAGCCATTTCATGGTTCGGGAGGGCATCGTGCTTGGGCATATAGTATTTAGTAGGGGAATAGAGGTTGACAAAGCTAAGGTTGACTTAATTGCAAAATTACCTCCTCCTACTACTATTAGGCAAATCCGGTCCTTCCTTGGACATGCAGGATTTTACAGGCGTTTCATTAAAGACTTTAGTAAAATAGCAAAACCAATGTGTAATCTGCTTGCTAAAGATGTAGAGTTTGACTTTGATAAAGCCTGTCTAGAGTCCTTCAATAAGTTGCGTTTAATGTTGATCTCGGCACCTATCATGCGAGCTCCCGATTGGTCACTTCCTTTCGAGTTAATGTGTGATGCCTCCGATTATGCTGTGGGGGCAGTGTTAGGTCAGAGGGTAGATAAGGCCCCATATGTTATATACTACGCAAGCAAAACCTTGAATGAAGCTCAGTTAAATTACACTACAACTGAGAAAGAAATGCTTGCAGTAGTTTTTGCGCTAGATAAATTCCGATCCTATCTTTGGGGATCGAAGACCATTGTGTACTCAGATCATGCCGCCTTGCGGTACCTGCTCTCTAAAAAAGAGACGAAGCCTAAACTGATTAGGTGGATTCTCTTATTACAAGAATTTGACTTTGAGATTAGGGATAAGAAAGGGTCTGAGAATGTCGTTGCTGACCACCTTTCTAGGATAGTAGTAGAAGAAAAGAGTGACCCCACGCCTATTAGGGATTCTTTCCCTGATGAACAACTTTTAACTGTCACTCACTCAACTTTACCCTGGTATGTTCATATCGTGAATTATCAAGCCACAGGCCTTGTACCATCTCTTTGGTCGAAACAGGAAAAGGATCGGTTCTTTTCTCAGATAAAATTCTATTATTGGGAAGATCCTCTCCTGTTTAAGTACTGTGCTGATCAGGTTATACGTAGGTGTATTCCGGAAGGTGAGATGCAAGACGTTTTAAAGTTCTGCCACACTCTAGCATGTGGAGGACACTTTAGCGGGAAAAAGACTGCCGCTAAAGTCTTGCAGTGTGGGTTCTACTGGCCCATACTATTCAAAGATGCATTGGACTTCTGTAAGTCCTGCCAAAATTGCCAAAGAATGGGTTCTATGTCTAGAAGGGATATGATGCCTCTTAACCCTATTTTAATTGTCGAAATTTTCGATGTTTGGGGCATCGACTTCATGGGACCTTTTCCTATTTCGCATGGGTTTGAATACATCCTAGTGGCTGTAGATTACGTATCTAAATGGGTAGAAGCCGTAGCCACTAGGACCAATGACCACAAGGTGGTGTTGAATTTCCTCCAAGAGAACATTTTCTCTAGGTTTGGGTTTCCAAGGGCCATCATTAGTGATGGAGGGTCACATTTTAATAATCAACCCTTTGCAACTCTTGTAGCTAAGTATTCTATCACTCATAAGGTTGCAACCCCATATCATCCTCAGACTAGCGGGCAAGTGGAGGTTTCAAATAGGGAAATTAAGCATATCCTAGAAAAAAATGTCAGGCCTGATCGTAAGGATTGGTCATTGCGCTTAACTGACGCATTATGGGCCTATAGGACTGCATTTAAAACCCCTATTGGTATGTCTTCGTACCGTTTAGTCTATGGCAAACCGTGTCACCTCCCAGTCGAGTTAGAACACAAAGCACTTTGGGCCATTAGGAAATTTAACTTTGAAATGAAAGAAGCGGGTTCTCACCGCAAGCTTCAGCTAAATGAGCTCGAAGAGATTAGGAATGAGGCTTACGAGAGTTCTAAGATCTCTAAAGCCAAAATGAAAGAGTTTCATGACAGACACATGAATAGAAAATCTTTTGAACCAAATCAGAAGGTGTGGCTGTTTAACTCTAAATTAAGGCTATTCCCTGGTAAGTTTCGATCTCGCTGGGATGGACCTTTTGTGGTAACTAGGGTTACTCCTCACGGTGCTGTTGAAATTCAAAATCCTCGAACTGGTTTGTCCTTCTCTGTGAATGGACAAAGGCTTAAGCCTTTTATTGAGGGTATAACCGATAGTGAGGGTATTAAGGATGGTTTGGTTATTGAGTCTGTCAGTTTGGAAGACCCAACCTATCAGTTTGACTAAATGTGGAATTTCACGTCTAGCTAAAGACGTTAAACTTAGTCCCACCCACCCACCCATTCCCCTTGTTCATACACACTCGTCTAGTCGTAACATTCTTTCAACATTGAGGACAATGTTTACTTCTAGTTGGGGAGGGTTTGTATATTGTCTTGATTGTTTATCCTCTGGTCTTTGATTAATTTATTTATTTATTCATTTAATTTGTAAATACATAATAAAATATTATGTATCATTCTTGTATACATATTATACCATTAGTAAAATAGTGATTATTTGTATAAAATTGATAAATAAATGTGTTACACTGGGAGTTTACTCTTTCATTTATATCATATCTATTTGTCTATTTTCGATACATTGATTGTAACTTTACTGTGATTAGCTTGTATTCAATCTTACACGTGCACGAACTTGGTTTAAATCTTTATACTCGGCAATTTGAATATTTGATAAAACCTGAATAAAAAGGAGACTTGCGTCAGTTAAAGCAAATTTTGAACCATTCGATCAATTTTGGGAACTCAAATATTCATCATATCCATTTAGTCTTTGGTTATTGCTTTCCTGTTATATCTTGCATAAATGTTCAATTCATGCGTATGTTAGAATGCAAATACCTTGTAATCAGTTGAGAATATTGTGCACATTTTTGAAAAATGATTTAAGGCCATTTTCTTCGAGTCTTTGTGCCGTGTTTATTTTTGTTAGAGTTTAGGACCCCCGTAGTACCCTATTTTGAGCCTGAAAGTTGCCAATTAATTTTTTCGATAACTTAGCAGCCATGGGTAACGAGGTGTCTTTTATACATTTTGTTGGTATAAAGTGTCAGTTAGTGTGAAATTTGGTTCAAAATAAGCCAATTTTGAAAAAGTCAAAATTTTGACCTTCTCTATCGATAGCCAAACTAGCATTATCGATAGAAGTTTTGAAATTCCAAAAAAACAAAACATTTGCGGACCAGAAGAGCTTGGCTATCGATAGCGCCTATGCGCTATCGATAGAGATCGCGAGGAATGGCTTTTAAGCTTCTTCTCCCGCGCGAAACCACCTATTTCTTTCACTGTTCACGCCTGAAACCTCCATTGCCGCCTTGTCCATTCACCTTCCACCTCAGTTTCCGACCACCTCAGGCATCCAGGAGCTTGATTTCATTGCGATCCTCGCACCATTTTGAGCATTTCTGACTGATCAGAATTTGCATTTTCTGCTTTTCATTCGGTTGCCATTTTCACTTGCATCGCATTTCGGCGAGGGTAGGCCATTCGGCGACTTCTTCATCTTCCCGACACTTCGTGAGTGCCCGTTCACTTTCTAAAATTTTGAATTTTTCTTAAAATGGCTTAGTTTTGTTTCATATGTCATAGCATAAATTAGTGTACGTAGGTTTTTGCATGTAAAAGTTGATAATATTATTTTGGGTTAGAGTTTTGTCGTATAGTAAATACATTAGTCTTTGTTATGTATGTTACTGCATTGAGTTGAGTTGATGCCTGGATGATAGGCAGTTTTGGAGATGTGGTAGGGCCTGGATGTTAGGCTATGCATGGGCTTGCATGTTACTGTACGTATGTTTTGGAGGGTTAATAATTGATGCCTGGATGATAGGCCAGTCCTGAAATTTGAGATGGGATATAAAATTATCGTGTGGGTTAACAACTGGCTGTGTTGCGTGTTTGATTCTTATTGAAAAATATATACATGCGTATCTCTGCAAATTATTCTTACTGCTGATTATGGTCCTATCTGCTGCCGTGTGTGTGTAAAAATTACAGAGCTATGGTACGCCAAAAGATCACTGGCAGGAAGGGCGTGGCTTTTCAGGAGCCGGCACAGCCGAGACCGAGGAGGTCTACTGATACAAGCAGGGGCAAGGCCCAGCGCACGCAGCCCGATACCTCGGACAGTTCTGAGTCCGAGATGCCCACAGCACCCATCCGTAGACCATCTTCCAGAGGTCAGTCGTCTGCTCAGTCGCCAGTTAGTGCACCTCCACCGAGTTCACAGTTTGTGGAGGAGGAGTACATTTTTGAGCATCCTGATATCGGCGAGACTGGCGAGCCGCGCATGCCTCGCGAGTTCTAGAGTTACGCAGAGACTGAGACCGGGTCGAGGAGATTACCGACCCGGCGAGCTGCGAGACCATGGCCAGTGATCCTGTCGGCGAGGAACTTCAACGTCGAGAGATATGTTGACCCGAAAGCCTTCAGATACGAGGGCTTGCTTGTAGAGACCCTGCAGGACAGACACCTCAGCACCTGGCTGAGGAAGGGCGGAGGATATATGGCCAGTGTTGTACGTCAGTTCTATACGACAGCACACATGGCCGAGGATCAGACGCAGACACTGCAGGCCGAGGTTGGAGGCCGTTTGGTTCAATTCACTCCGGACGACATCGCTACCTATCTGGGGTGCGAGCGTCTTTTGTCGACGGAGGCAGAGAGCACTTATTTGGAGCTGACAGAGAGTCAGTGTGCTGATGCGGTATGTGTGGACCGGGAGTTATTCGACGGTATGTACTTCACGGCCGGGAACATGCACCCATCTTACGCAGCTATGAATAAGCTGCTCTACTGTAACCTACGAGCGAGAGGCACTGATTCGCAGATCCCTGTGGAGTCTGTGAGGCTGCTGCTGGAGTTCTTGAGCGACCACCCCATAGACATCGCCGTGTTGATCTTCAGCGAGATCCTCACATTTATTGCCACGCAGCCAAGCAGCAACATGCCGTACCCCCAGATGATTACAGCTTTTGCATTGGGTGCGGGTGTTGTGTCTGATGAGCCACTGCGATGGGGTGAGGGACCTATTACCCCCATTACATTGGCTCGGAGTATAGCAGCTCGGCCGAAAAGGCCACATACTGAGACCGCCGGTCCATCAGAGCCTACTCCTACTCCAGCTCCAGCTGCTCCTACTATGCCCGACATGTCATCTGCCAGCTCTCAGGGTTTGTTCCATCAGGTCCTGGAGGGACTGAGATCTATGATGCATATTCAGCAGAGGCAGTCAGCTCAGCTCGACAGGCAGACCGCGCAGCTCGACAGACAGTCTGCTCTGATGGAGAGACACTCTGCTCAGCTCCGGGTCATGTGGCGACGTATGGATGGCGAGCCGATTTCTGAGGCGGACCGCGCCTTATTTTATGAGCCGCAGCCTGATCCTAGATTTGACATCCCACCTGGGGATGATCAGTGATGATGAGACTTAGCCCAGAGTTGTAGTTGTTCTTTATGGGAAATGTTTTGTTTCTTTTTGGTTAGAAAAATTTTAAGTTATGTGTCAGGGTTAGTTTAGGTATTTAGGATGGTTAGGGTAGTGACCTTAAACATATTACAACCATCCTAATTTTGCAGTCTTCATACTTTCTTTTGTTACAACCAAAAACATTACAAGCCTATAAAGACCTTTTTGATTTTAAAATATTGTGCATTATTCTCTTGTGTTTACTTGTTTATTTAAGTTTTATTTATGTATGAACTGCATATCTGCTTATATAACTTCGTTATTTCATCTCTCTTTGGTCATTAATTAGAGCTTAATGTATAAGTTTTATACTTGTATATTTCCATTTGGGGAACTCTGGGTTACTAACCTTTTCAGAGTGAATATCTTTTGCGAGTGACCATCAGTGAGGATTTGAAGTTGAATCTTATTAAGGGTTAATTCTCGTACTCTTATTACAGTATTTTGATTTTATCAAGTTCAGCCTCACTACACATTGAACACTTGCTAATTTCCTGTAAAGATAGCATTGCTTGTATTGTAAATGTTCAATTACGAATATTGATATATCTGTGGATAAAATTCTTACTGTGTACATAGTATATTTTTTTAATTCTTTCTCAAAATAATTCTTTTATTTATTCATGTTTGTGGGTGTCATTTCTGCAAACCCTCACGAGACTACACTCGTCCACTAAGGGTAACTTAGTGGTTCAAAAGGCTTGTTGCATACGCTAAATGCAATCGCGTTTCCCTGCGAAAGTGGCTTTTTCAAATTTTAGTTTTAAATCTACTTCATGTTTAGTATAGTTATTTGCTAAGAGACTAGCAAAACCTAAGTTGGGGAGTGTGATTAAACCTCAATCATACCTTCAACTATGGTATTATTGTGTTCTCTTATATAAATAATATTATAATAAATGTCATTTTTCGTAAAGATCTGTACGATTGGGCTAAATTCTCTGTTTCAAGAAATATGTGCAGATTGTACGAATTAAAGTCGTCATCTATGAAGTCGTGATATTCAACTGAGCATTAAATGAGAATTCAGAAAAGACCAGCTAGAACCATTGAAGTGAGAAAAGTCTGCTAGAAGTTTGCTGTACATTCTAAGCAAGTTCACCATGTCTATCGATAGCCAGGAGTTCGCTATCGATAGAGGGACTATCGATAGCGCTCCTTCGCTATCGATAGAGGTATGGCGGCTGCGGGCTCCTTTGATAATTTTAGATATTTTCGAGGGCATTTGTGTCTTTTTCATTTTCCTTCTATAAATAGAAGTGTATATGCGACTTAAAGAGGGTTCAAGACTTTCGCTCTGAATCATTACTCTGCTATTTTAAATAGACTTCAAGTTACAGTTTAATTTTGCATTTTATTCGGCAGTTTACTTTTTTAGCAATTTCCAATTTCTGCAATTTTTCTTTTAATGCCTGACTCAATTCTCACTTGAGGATTGTTCTTTAAATACACAGTCTTTACTTTAAGTACTTTACTTTTCTGCAATTTTCCCTTTTTATGCATGGCTCAATTCTCACTTGAGAATTGTTCTTTACTTTTTCTGTCATTTTCTTTATTTACTTAAGCCATTTTCTTTATTTATTTCAGCCCTTTTCTTTATTTATTTCTGTCATTTTCCTTATTTCTTCAGTCATTTAATTACTGCTTTTATTTTACTTTTCCATCCCGTGAACCCTTAGAGCTTGTCATGGATAAAGGATATTCTCCTCCATTGATGTGTAGCTAATACTCCAAGCTTGGGTGAGGATAAAGTTGGATTCGTTATACAATCCTATTTTATAAACATCCCTCTATTTGTATTATGTGATTGCATAGTTGTGAAGGTTTTACCGCACACTATCGCTAAATATAATATCATATAATTGTACATCTGTGATTGCAATTATATAATTATGCAATGGTTATTATTGGTATGAATACAAACCAGCATGCTTTATTCCTCATTTAAGGTGGATAGCGATATTCCATTCTTTTCAAGGATAAACCTGCCGGTCCTGTATTCATAATCTTTTTGGGACTTCCTTCTTGTAGTTGGAAGAACCACCATACATAATTACTATATTGAGGATTTTATAATATAAATTGTGTAATTGATATTCAATGGACTTCTCACCCAAGTTCCGCTCATTCCACCAAATTAATCGCGTTTTTAATCAGCTTTATTAAAATACTGCATTTTCGCTTCGACCCAATCGGAGCATTTTCCACCGACCAATTAAATTAACAATATTCTTTTCACTTGAATTAATTCTAAAAAGTCTTTTATTATAAACCTGCATTTCCCAGTGGTTCGACACCCGTGCTCACTAGTCACAATCGAATTGAGATTATCAGTCACGCGGTTTTATAAATTAATTAATCTTGATCACTGACAAGGAATAATCTCCCTTGTCATATGAGTTGATCAGGAGCATTAACTGATCGCATTATAGGTCGGATTGACCGGCTGTGGAGGGAAGAGCGTGGTTTTAACCTCTTGCGCGACGATCGATACTGGATCCCGTACTATTTGGCTCATCAATTTTCTATCCTTTCTACTGAACTGGTTGAAAGACTGTTCCGTGACAGAACAATAGATGGTCTTCCGATCAGACCCTTCCTAGATCGTTCAAGAAATTTTGTCATTAAAGCAAAAGATAGAGCCAACGAGCAAAGGATTCTAGGAGAAATCAGAGCTCGGGCTGAAAGAAAGAAAGTTAATAGAAAGAATAACTCTCAATCCCGAAGAGGTAGACTTCATATTTTGTAGATATTTCCTTATTTCACTGCTTCTTGATTGTAATTTCATAAGAAGATATTTATTTTTCAGCCATGAATATTGATATCGTCGATGTTCTCGGGGGAGTCATACCCGAGGAAGAATCTCCTGCTGTTCCTCCTCCGCCAGTAAGTGTGGCCAAGGTGTCGGCCCAAGATTCAAAAAAGAAGAAAAGACCAAGGGTTGGAGAAGATGTCCCATCTGGAGTCCCGATCAGTAGGAGGGTCGGCTCTGGATCGGGTGCTGGAATTCGCCCCGGTCGAACTTCGGCGGAAGATTGGCTGAGCGCTGGGTCAGGTGCACCCCTCACTCTGTCTGGTCTTACGGTGGCTAGTTCTTTTGTGAACAGCCCAAATGCCAGTTTGAAGGCCCTTGAGGGTTTATATGGGTCGACTGACAAGGAAATTATTTTCCAAATTCCTCAGTCCGAACTTCCCAAGCTCCTAGCTCATGCTGCAATTAAGGTACTTTTAAATAACCGATAATGAATTTTCAGTTTTCCGTGTTGATATATAAATGTTCTTACATTCCCCTTTTGTTTGTAGACTGCACTCATCGGCCTCCATTCCCTTCGAGAAGCCCGGGATGCTCGAAGATCCAAAGCTAATATAGATATAATTAATAAAAAATTAAAGGAGTCTGTGGGGGAGAAATCTAGTGAGGTCCGATCAATCCAAGCCGTGCTGGAGGAAGAGAGATCAAAATTCCGAGAGCGCGAAGATGAGTTTACTCGGAAAATTGATCTATTGCAGACCGAGCTGGAGAGAGCCAAGGCAGCCGAGAAGGAGAGTGCTGAAAAGGCAGTTTTTGAATACTGTTCCTCCGATAAGCTAAAAGCATTGATCACGAAGGAAGCCGGGCCTTTTTTAGTAAAATGTTTCAATGGGGCACGGGATCTGATGAAAAGGTTTTTTCCCGACGCCGATTTTTCGAAAATTACCTTGGCTGAATTGAGGGCTTAACTTCAAGCTGATCGTGCACAAGCTAATCAAGAGCGTGAAGCTGCTGCTCAAGAAGACATCGGTAATCAGGAAGTTACTGATCAGAATGCACCGATTTATGCTGCTCCAGCTTCGGTTGATCCATCGGCCTCTCAAGATCAAGCTAATACTTCGACCTCTCGTGGCAAGGCAATTGATCTGGGTTGAGTTTTTTGATTCTCTTTTTTGTTTAATGGAATCATGTAATCCCGATGTTATTTTTCAATGAAAAGAATGTTTGGTTTCCATGTTTGTGTTTGGGTTTCATGTTTTTTCTAATACAACATTTATCCATCTCCCTGAGTTCGGGGTGAAGTATAGTATCAATGCACTTTATGCCGAACTGAAGTAACCGGGGTAACGTTTAAACGTTTAAGCCCTTTAATCAATCCCATGATTGTTTTGAAGAGCAAAATATAATTGCTGGCCCAAGATCGGTCGGGACTTGAAATGTTGAATGAAACAGTTCACATATGAATGTCATTAGATAAAGGGATCGGGAGGATAGCAAAGGGAAATATAACGAACAAGTGGATATAAACCGGGATGATAAAGAAAAATATAAGGAATAAGTCATATAAAAAGAAAGCTTAATCACAAAAAAGATAATGAACAAAGCATATATAGAAGACAGTAAAAAGAGAGAACAAAACAAATCGGGATATTGTAAACGGTAATACAAGTATTCTATTAGGGGTAATATTTTTTAAGATGAGTAGCGTTCCAAGGTCGGGGTAACATTTTTCCGTCCAGATCTGCAATCCAGTAAGTGCCGATTCGATTGTAATGTTGAATTTGATAAGGTCCTTCCCAATTAGGATCAAGTTTACTGGGGTGAAGGACCTTTTTGAGAACGAGGTCTCCAGGTCGGAACTGTCGTTGCTTGACATTTTTATTATAGATCCGAGCCATATATTGCTTATAAGAAGCGATGCGGAGTCGAGTCGTTTCTCGTTTTGCTTCCAACATATCAAGGTTAAAGCAGAGCTCTTGATTGTTGAGGTTTTGATTAAAAGTTTCGACTCGATAGTTGGGAAGACCGATCTCGACTGGTATGACAGCTTCGGTACCAAAGGTTAGAGAAAAAGGGGTTTCACCTGTAGAAATCCGACTGGTGGTATGATACGCCCATAATACCGACGAGAGATCGTCCACCCATGATCCTTTAGCTTTTTCCAATCTTTTTTCTAGAGAATGAATGATAGTTCGATTGGTTACTTCGACCTGTCCATTAGCTAGTGGATGACCTGGAGAGGAGAAGTTATTTTGGATACCAAGGTCCCGACATAATGTACGCAATCCAGAATTATTAAACTGCGTCCCATTATCGGCAACAAGAGTCCGTGGTATACCAAAACGACAAATGATGTTTTCCTATATGAAGCTCCTGATATTGCTCTCGGTGATCCTAGCAACTGGTCGGGATACATTTTTGTTCAGGTTGAAGATCTGGTGTGAACTCGGCCACAAAATCAGCCAATACTTGGCCTTTGATGGCGAGGCGAGGGCGATATTCAATATCAAATTCACCCAACTCTACTGCCCATCGGATCATTCTCCCAGAAGTATCAGGTCGATGGAGTATATGCCGTAGAGGTTGATTGGTCAGTACAATGATGGGATGAGCTTGAAAATATTGCCGTAACTTGCGTGCCGAGGTGACAACAGAAAAGGCCAATTTTTCAAGTAAAGGATACCGACTCTCAGCACCTATCAAAGCCTTGCTAATGTAATAAATTGGTCGCTGTACTCCCCTATCCTCTCAAATGAGCACCGAACTGATAGCTGATGATGAAACGCCGAGATACAGAAATAGGGTCTCACCTTGCAAAGGCTTTGAGAGGAGGTGTGGAGACCCTAGATATTGCTTTAACTGCTGGAATGCTTCCTCAGCTTCGGGAGTTCACTGATATATCTTTTTTCCTTTGAGAACTTTGAAAAAATGAAATCCTTTTTCAGAGGATTTGGAAATAAATCGATTTAAAGCAGCCATCCGGCCCGTTAACTGCTGTATTTCTCTTATTGTAGTTGGGGACTTCATGTTGAGCAAAGCTTGAATCTGATCGGGATTCGCTTCTATGCCCCTTTTAGTCACCAGGAAACCCAAAAATTTTCCCGATGAGACTCCGAATGAACATTTGGTCGGGTTAAGTCTCATCCCAAAACGTCGAATGATACTGAAAGCTTCGTCCAAATGCTGAATATGATCGGGTGCCTTCAAACTTTTGACAATCATATCGTCAATGTAGACTTCCATTGTTGATCCCAATAAGTATTCGAACATCCTTGTGACGGTCCGCTGATACGTTGACCCTGCATTCATTAATCCGAAAGGCATTCTGAGATAACAAAACATACCGATCGCTGTAATGAACGCCGTCTTTTCTTGATCAGTTGGATTCATCATGATCTGGTTGTAGCCTGAGTACGCATCCATGAAGCTCAGGAGTTCGTGCCCAGCAGTTGCATCAACCAGCTGATCTATTCGTGGTAAAAAAAAGCTATCTTTGGGACAAGCTTTATTCAGATTGGAGAAATCGACGCATACTCTCCATTTGCCAGTTTTTTTTTTAACCACAACACAATTGGACAGCGAATCCGGATAAAAGACCTCCCGAATAAAACCCGCTTGGAGAAGTTTATGAACTTCTTCTTGGATTGCTCGAGACTTTTTTTGTGACGCAACACGCTTCTTTTGTCTGATCGGTTTGAAAGATGGATCCACATGTAACTCATGCATCGCAATAGTCGGGTCAATCCCTGGCATGTCTTCATGCCCCCATGCAAAGATATCGTAGTTCGCTTTTAAAAAGATTGTAAGATCGACCTTCATTGGGTCGGGAAGATCTGATCCGATATTCACAATTTTCGTAGGATCGGTAGGATGCACCTGAACTTCAATCAGACCTTCCAGAGGAGTGGATCTTAGATTTTGCTAGTCTCGAAGATCATCAATTCCGGTGTCCTGTAATTGCTATGGAAGTGGATTAGGGTGCAATTTTTTTAGCTCTTTACTTTGAACTAAGGATTCTGGAGAAATGGCAAGACTTATTGGTGGAATTTGTAGAATCATTTCTCGGGGCGATCCTTCATTACAGGAAAGGGATATGTTGAAGCAGGATCGGGCAACCGCTTGATCTCCTTTAGCTTCTCCTGTCCCATGAGATGTCGGAAACTTCATACAAAGATGGAGTGTAGATGTTGCCGCTCCGAAGTCATTTAAGCTGGGTCGCCCAATGATGGCATTATAAGCAGATGGACAGTCGATGATCATAAAAATGGCATCTTGGGTAGCTTGAGTCGGGGAATCTCCAATCGTAATTTGTAAGTTGGCCCATCCTAGTGGTTGTAAAGATAACCCATTGAACCCGATGAGTGGGGTATTGATCGGGGAAAGATCTTCAATGTTTCGCCCCATCCTTTCATAGGCAGTTACAAATAATATATCAGCCGAACTGCCAGTGTCCACCAAGATTTTGCTTACCGAATAATTTGCAATTATTGCTTTAATCACCAACGGATCATCATGAGGTAAGTGAACTCCCTTCAGATCGTCCTGAGAGAAAGACAACAGTCCATACCGTTTTGAAATGGAATGATCAATACTCATGACCTGATCTGAAGGAGAAGTCTGAGCTGATCTTGCGTATGCCTTTCTAGATGACATACTTTCTCCGGCGTACGTGAAACCCCCGTGAATAGTATCAATTATTCCGGTTAACCTTTGCTAATGATTTTGCTGTTTTGAGTCAGGGTCAGGTCGTGTTTGAGAATGATTTTCATCTTTTGACAGATCAACAAACTCTTTCAAATATCCCCGCTTTATGAGACGTTCTACCTCATTTTTCATATCAAAACAGTCCTCAGTGAGATGTCCATGGTCGCGATGAAATGCGCAATATTTGTTTTTATCCCTCCTTTTCGGATCCGATCTCATCCAGAGCGGCCATTCGACGAAAGGTTGGGTTTCAACCTCGCTTAAAATTGCATGGACAGTTTGACGTAATGGCGTAAAGGACGTAAATCGCCTTGTCGGAGATCGGTTTCCTTCCGTTACCTCAATTTTTTGTTTTTTCTCTGGCTGCTTCTTCTCATCAGGTTCACGCTCCTTTCGCTTCTGAGTGGGCTCCTGCTTTTTTTATTGGCGTCAAATAAGTCATCTAACCCGATGTATTTTCTTACCCTTTCCAGCAACTCGGTAAGGGTTTTTGGTTCCCTTTTAACAAATGAGACTCTGAGGCTTCTGGTCCTGAGTCCTTTCATCATTGCTGCCATGGCTACACCCTCATTAAGCACATCGATCTCAAGCAGGGCTGCACTAAAACGTTGTAAATATGATTTTAAGCTTTCATCTTTCTCCTGATCAAGACTCAAGAGATATGTTGCAGGCTTCTTTGGTCGGTGGCTGCTTACAAAATGTGCTATAAGTGCCGAGCTGAGTTGTTGAAATGAGCTGATGGAGTGCGGTTGCAATCTTTGAAACCATGTTCGAGCTGGTCCCTTGAGGGTCATAGGGAAGGCGCTACACATAATAGGATAAGATACGCCTTTGAGATACATATGGTCTTTAAAAGTTAGCACATGCTCTCGGGCATCATTGGTTCCATCATAGGGATCAATAGTTGGTAATTTGAACTTATCAGGCAACGCCTCTTGTAGAATTGTGACCACAAAAGGAGAAGAGTTGTCAATTGCCATTGCTTCAGGTTGATTGTTTCTTATCAGCTCATTCCTTTTCCAATTTGATGTGCATCGGGTTGGTTCTGGCCTGGTTTTTCTTAACGCGGATGCCCCTGATCCATGAGAGCGTTCTGCAACAAGATCAGGCTCTGGACGTCGTTTCTCGGGGTTCATGGTCCGTCTTTTAGAGCCAACTCCCGAACTGCTCCCCTCCTCCTCATTGAAACAACGAGGTCGAACTGGAGAACGTCGGCTTTCATCCACGACTCGCCGTAACGGAATAGTGGCATTTACCGGTTGCCGACCGATTAGATCGGGATGGACTGGAGTCTGAACTGGGTGTTTTGGGGATGGATTATGTGCTTCGTGGGAAATGAGTAAATCTTGCTGGCGTGTTAGAGTCTGGATGAGCAAAGTCATGCTCTCCATTTGTTTTTGCATATGATTAAGTTGATGTCAATAAGGATCATTAGAAGTTGATCCAATTTCTTGGCATGTTGGCGGATCGACTGGGGATTCGTCTGGAGGAGTTGGTTGTTCATTTTGCAAAGATGGTCGTTCTGCTACAGGGGGAGGTTCACCGTGAGAGGCTCGCTTTGATGGTTCGGAGGTGCTCTCCAGTTGTACCCCTAGTTCCGACTGGTTAACTGGATTGACCGGGCCGAGAGTATCATAGGCTTGCAATTCGGATCGTATGATAACCATATCGGAAAAAAAAAGGAATTTTGTTAATGAAAAGGGACTGAAAAGATTGATATTTCGGGCCCCACGGTGGGCGCCAAACTGATAATGTTAAAAGTCGGTAAATATTTAAGATGCAAAGATATGCTATGGAAATTCTTTTATAGGGATCTCCGATGACTTGCACCGGTGTGGTGTTGTACCTGAAAAGCTCCGATGATAAAATTAGTTTCAGGTAAGTATATAAGCAAAGTATTTCTTTTGGGTTTTTCTCACTTACCTCTTTTCGATTTAGGTCTGCTCCTTTTATAGGCCGATTCCTTCATGGCTGGCCGCTACTATTATATCATAAAGAGGAATATCTTCTGAACTTAGATATTTAATTG
>JAESVK010050789.1:0-17664 GCA_017140935.1 Hamamelis virginiana | reverse complement strand
GAGTTCCAATTATATTCCCTTTTGATGTCTTGAAGATGGAGTGTAATTTAAGCTTGAAAGCAAAAGAAGTATGCCAGGTGAACCTTAAAATTAGATTTGCATCAATTTCAGACTGAACATAGCTAGAAATTCTTAAAATCCAATTGCATAACCAAAATTTTTTCTAGTTGCTGAAAAATCAAAATGACGGGATTAAAAGCAAATGAATACCATCTACTTGTCTAGAGAGAAAATGGCGAATGAGCATGCATTTAATAGCTTCCTGAATTCCTACCAGGAAATCAAGGATGGAGTGACTTGCAATAAGAGAATCACGGTTGAGGAAGCAGATAGCAACAACACCACAAAGGAAAACATATATAGTGTGTGATATTATTCTTCTTCTAAGGACATACACAGGCCTTAGAGTTTATTATGAACTGGCATGGCACCCTTCTTATGAAGCAACCTCTATGACTCTGAGATTTGAAGCTGAATGCTCTGGAAGACCTATTGGAGTAGCTTTATAGTTATAGACCGGCTCCATAGGTGAGAATAAGCAAAAAAAGACCCCCGGAGGCAGGCAAGCTTATAATTAAAGGGGATCAACTACCTTCCATCATAAGGACATTCGGTTGCTCTCTAATTTTCTATCTTTCTTTCCTGGTCCCATACTCCAATTGAGATGGCTAAGTGCTAACAGGATTGAAAAACTATAAGGAAATATCATTGGAAGTAGGTGAAGACTTGTATTCCTGGGAATTCAGGAATCAGCCTTTTTCTAGCTTTAGGAAAACTCCTCTTGGCAAGTGATTATGGTGCTTATTGGGTGAACCTTTAGAGGTGTGATCGGACCAAGTATGGAAGCAGCGACACCAACAGTAAGGGAACTAACATATCTTCTCTCCCTATGGCCTTGGTGTGTCGTGGGACTCAAAGTACCATACAGGCCCCAATATACACACACAAGTATATGTGTGTGTTCCTATTGAATTGGGTGTAATGTGTACGTGCTTTGTGTTGATTTTTTAATAAAACTACTCTTTTGCCTATCAAAAAAAAAAGTATATGTGTGTGTGTATTGGGGGGTGGGGGGGGGGGAGGGGATAAGAGACCATATTGCAAACCACTCTAACTATATGTAGGTAAAGTAAGGAGACTTATGAAATATTAGACCCACTCCCCCATGTATCATATTCTATGAATATCCTTCCAAATTGAATGCCACATATAATAGCCACCATCTCTACTTTTGAGAAGTCTCACAAATTGCTGTTTCCAAAATGTAAGTGCAATGCACCCTTATATCTCTTCAAACTGCTACTATACAGGCTCTACCAAATTTCCCCAAGTTCCGAAGGGAGCACCTATCACAACTAAGCCACATGGTCACCATATCATGAAGCACCCAACTCCACTAAAAATGCCATGCTAGAAATGTGAATAGAGCACATGAAACTTTAATTTCACAGTTTCTAACAACAATTACCCCTGAACAGAATGGGTTCACGCTTAATCTGTCTCATACAAAATCTGGAGTAGCATGCTTATAAATTTAGTAACAATTTATGAACACCAAGTCTTGCAACAAAAATCACAACATTTTAAATAAGTCCCAAATAACTCACTGGAGTTCATATTTGATGCAATAAAATCTTGTCTTACATATTTAATTAATGCAAATAAAAAATTGAACAATCCTAATTGCATAAATTGATTTATTAAGGCTACCCCTGCTTGAATCGTAATCCAACAAAACCCAAGACAAACATATGCATATCAAAGTAGATAAAAAATTGAACAATCCTAATCCCTCATCTCTAAACAAAAAATTCTCAAATTTTGACATTACATCTCTACCAATATCGAGTATTCAACATGCGCCTTATTTACAAAACCCATCATCAAGTGTTAATCTTTTTCAATTTTACTGGATATATAGTACTTGATGCAATTCAAGCAATAGCACAAAATAAAGACTACATGTGGGAATAAACATATATGTGTGTGTGTGTGTATAGAGAAAGGGAATTAGTGAAAAAAAAATTAAAAAACAAAAAAAAAACAAAAGCAAAAACAAAAACAATATACAAGAGATGACTTGAAGAGAAATTGGCGATTGAGATTGGTAACCTCGATTCGGTCCATGTCTATGACTTCCAAATTGCGAAACCCCGATAAAGCTAAGTCCTTTAGCAGTTCACAGCCCAATCCACCAGCCCCTACCACCAACACCTTTGCGTACTTCTGAAGGTCATCTCTCAAAGAAGACGAGATCGTTAAATCTAAGTGTTTAAGAGACAGAGAGAGCTTAAGAAGAGCGTGAGGCTGTGCAGAATATAGATTTTAGACTCAGCTTGAGATTTGAAGGCCATGATTTGAGTTCCACAGTGTTGATCGACCAGCGGCAGTGATCGAGATGTTTGAGATCGAGATGAACTAGATCGATTAGCTACGAGAATGGGCTGTGTGAGTTTGTGCAGATCGTAAGGAAGCTAGAACAAGGATCACAAGCTCGAGATCTGTGTGAGCTTGTGCAGATTAGCTTGAGAAGAAGGCACATGCAGTTTGCACGATTTAGGGTTTCCAAGCAGATAAAAGGGACGAGCTATAGAGAGAGATGGAGGTCTATTTGGAGGAGGCGCGGGTTTGCTTCTAGCATTTCCGGTTGGCCGTTGGATTGAGAGGGACTGAGCTTATGGTCGGAGATGAGAGTCGCCGGATGGCATGTGAGAGAAAGGGACTGTGGAGCAGCAGCAGTAGGAGGGAGGGACGATTGGCTTGAGGGGTTAGGGTTTTGGCTGAGTGAGAGAGAGAGAGAGCGAGGCTAGGGGCTTTAGGATTTCAGCAGAGATGGAGGGAAATGAAAAGTTAGAGGGAAGACTAAAAATTAAAAATAATTTGATAAAGTTTAGCGACACTTTTCTAAAGTGTTGCTAATACTGCATTTATAGGGACACTTTTATTAAAAGTGTCCCTATAACATGAGCTAATAGGGACACTTTCTAAAAAGTGTCGCCTTATGTAATTTTTTTTGGACATTTATGTGACACTTTCCTAAAGTGTTGCTAATACTAGGTTTATGGGGACACTTTAATAAAAGTGTTGCAAAACATGATCTAATAGGGACACTTTCTAAAAAGTGTTGCATTAAGTAACTTTTGGGGACACTTACCACAAGTGTCCCTAATGTGCAAAAAAAAAAAAAGTGTCCCCTTTGACAGTTTTTGTAGTAGTGAGAATTGTCTAGAAAGTGGTAAGATCATCTAGAGAATTGTAGAGTTTTTAGAATATAAAGAATTGTATGGATGAAGAAATACAAATAATTCTGCTGGCTCTCTTTCAACGTGAAGAGAGAAGTCTGCATTTGTTTTATTTATAGAATAAATATTACTAGCATAAGGATAGATTTCAACTAAGAGTTAAACTTTGAACTAGTTCCACATATATTATCATTCTAGCTTATTCAAAACTTTATCAGGTTTGTTTACAACAACCTTATCACTATCTTGAGCAAGGAAAAGAACTAAGATTATGTGAGTGTATTAATGATGATATATAAGTGTATAAAATGAGGTACAGTGATGCAGCCATATGTAATAGAAAAAATTATTGAAATAATTCAAGAGAATCAAGTTTGAGTACGTTGGAGTATTCTTATCATTCTAGCTAGAGAGCTCTGTACAGCCCCGTATATAGCAGTACATCTCCATCTATATAGATACCTCTCTATACTTTCAAATATCTCCATACACTATCATACACCTACTTTTTAATATATAGTATATTATCTAAGTTTTCATAAATCATATTTTTATTTATGTATCACTACAATTGCACATCCCAACACCCATCACTAATAAACCCAAGACTTCATTTTACAGGAGAGAGAGTTCACAGCAACTTCACTCGAGTGGTGGTCGTGGTTTGGCTCTTTGTTGTCTTGATCTTATCTTCGAATTACACTGCAAATCTCAGTGCAATGCTCACGGTCTCACAACTCAAACCAAAGGTGACAAGTATTGATGAGCTAAAGAAGACATATTCAACAGTTGGTTGTGCTGGGGATTCATTTGTAGAGCAATTCTTGAAAAATGACATTCGATTTGATCCAGCGAGTATCAAGGAAATTACAAATGAAAATGATTATGTAAAGGAATTTGAGAGCGGCAACATCTCCGCTGCCTTTCTTGAACTCCCACATGGAAAAGATTTTATGAGTCGATACGGCAAGGGATACATTATGACTGAACCCAAATACATAAGATTTGGAGGATTTGGCTTTGTGAGTAGCATATAAAACTCTTTACAGCTCAAGAAAACTCCAGTATTTTTGGTTAATATATTCCTTCTTCTTTCCATCAATCGTAAGGTGTATCCTTGCTCGTTAAATCTATATAGAAATGTATTTGTTTTGTGCTTTCCATGCAGGTATTCCAAAAATGCTCTCCAATTGCGACCAATGTCTCTGAAGCCATTCTAACTCTATTGGAAAATGGAGAGCTAAAAACCACTACTACAAAAACTGTAAAAGGGGACACTTAAAAAGTGTCCCCATAGGTGTTTGGCGATACTTTGGGAAGTGTCACTGGGGGTTGTGTTTTTAAAGGTGACCGTCTCAAAGGGGACACTAAGTGTCCCTAATGTGTCCCCAATAGGGACACTTTTAAAAGTGTCCCCTTTGAGGTTGTGAATCGCAACACTTTAAAAGTGTCCCCTTTGAGGCGGTGAATTGCGACACTTTAAAAATGTCCTTGATATGTTCACAATAGGGACACTTAAAAAGTGTCCTCATTTACTCCTTTTATTTTTTATTTTTTTTGGTAGCAAATGCTTCACAATTTTAATATGCCATTAATATATGCTATTAAATCATATATATTCACCAATGGTTATTCTAACATGCATTTATTTCTGCGCACACAATATTAAAATATCCACACTAATATATTACTATATAATACTCATAAAAAAAAGAACCCACATGCATTTGCAATATATATATATATATATATATATATATATATATATATATATATAGAAATTAGTATCACCAAGTCAACACTTTGTTAATTAATATTGAATATCCTATGAACCAAAAGTGTAACAATTTTTGCATAATCTAGTTTTTACAAGTCATTGACCTTCGCACAATCTTCATGTAATCAACAAAATGTCCATTCATATATAGTGCAATCCTTCAGCCCCTGCATTAAAATATAGAGTTGCACTTATGAGTTCATATTGCAATTGATATATAAAGTTACATTTCATGAAAAATTAATTTACCATAAGAAAGGTGTAGGTACATCACAGATACATGGTAAAATTAACAATACAAACTACAACTAAATCATATGTCCATTAAAACTTCAATATATTTTTCCACATGCACTTCTATTAATAATAAAAATTAAATTAAATTAACTTATACTAAGAAATATTTTCTTTTTTGAGATAAAAATTCGGCAGCATCTTGTTTGTTTTTGGAACATTTCTATATATTCACCTATTAAAAGAACAGTTTATAGCAATTCTATAATCATATATCATCACAACCTCCCATTTAAATGGCGCCTCATGTGTCATGTTATCATCAACAGCCAACAATCACAAGCTATCTTAAGTATAAAATAGAATCTCTAGCATAAAAAATAAAAGGTTTTTGAAATCAAAGTTCATTGATATATTAACTCTAGCATATAAAATATGGTTACTTTCATATCACATACACTTTTATAAATATATTTACTACCATACATCACCAGTGTCAAACATATTTACTACTACCAGAATCGAACATAATTTAACTACCAGTGGAACAGATTGGGTCTAGTCTGTGCACTGGCCTAACCATATGAAGTAACAGGTTGATGGATCATGTAATGAGCCAGATAACATTAGTTTTGAAAAGGATCTTCAAATACACACTAGAATGGTAGCAGTAGAAGAAATCATCAGAGTGCAGCTCTTTAAGAAAGATTTTTATAGATGACAAAACACTGGAGAAAGAGGCTTCCAACATAGGGTTAACATTCCTTCCCACTAAAAACTGGAAACCACACAGCTATTTAAGTTACAACTTCCTCAACCATAAATGATATCAAATTAAAAGTATCAAATGAACTGAATAAAAGGAGACTTACAAGATGATTTGATGGCTCGTCAAGCAGTATTATGTGAGGTTTTTTAAAAGTGATCTTTGCAAATGCAACTTTGCTTTTCTGACCACCTGATACATCATCCAGAGCAATTAATAAATATATCTAGGGAAATTTTAAGAAGATAATGTCAGACTATGGTTCATTGTTGAGATTGACTCTGTGATTTACACCTATACACAGTATTTGGTTTGTATGCTCATTTTTGCAAGCACTCGGGTTCAAATTTAGAACTTGGATTTGGTTTTCTTTTGGACTTTCTTGAGATCCAAGTTCTAGAGGACCAATTTAGATCTCCACTCTGAAGAATTTAAAATGCGTGAAATTGGAAAAGAAATATACCGGACAAAGTGTACATTGGTTGAAGGGCAAGATTCCCTGTTACGCCAAAAGAACCCAAGTGAGCTCGGAGCTTCTGTTCTGGCACCCCCCGCAAAAGTCATCTTCAATTAGGAATTGGTCACGATTAAGTTAGTAAATGCAAAATTATTCCGAATAGCAATTATACAACAAAAAATGTCCACCATAAAGACCAGATCTAGAGAGTATGGAACCAAACCCAACCCAACTAGAGACCAACCCAACCAAGGGTAAGATCAAGCAGGAGACTTTTTACTAGGGTGGCATTTGACAATTGACAGAACAAAAGCCATTGCATCACAAGAATTTTTGTAAAATTTTACATTTGACAGGGAAGTCAAAAGGAATTAATTTCTGTTTAGATTGGAAAACTCTACATCATGAGGAATTTGGTCTGGATAGTTTATCGAGCAATCTATTCTGGATTTATGTGAGAGTAATATTGTTTGTCGTTAATTTCCTTATTGCACAAGAACAATAACATGTCACTGATAAGTAGTAACCGAAAAATTATGACAAGCTATAAATCAAAAGAAAAATAAGGAATACTTTGAAGGTGACTAGTTACTACTATAATATTACACATCAATGAAGTGAACACAAATCAAACGGCCCTTTTTTTTATCTTAGTTCCTATGATAATATGATCCAAAATGTTAGACCAAAATGCCAACTTCCAAATGTGATTTATAATCAAGTAAACCATGATTGCACCATGTCCCTGTTTCATGAAGAGAAATTTGGTAAATTAGTAGCAAAATGTAGAACAAGTAAAGCTAAAACCTCAAAAAAAAAAAGAAAAAATAGTATGCCCAATCTATCACTACTCACCAGTCCCCAACCCCAATATTTTGCTAATTACAGACACAAGGAGGGCAAGAGAGAGAGAGAGAGAGACCATTCATAGGTAGTGTTGAAATGCTCTATTCTTCTTGATCGAAAGAAATCAAAGCTATCAGAGTATTCTGAGGATTCATAGTCATCATAGGACTGCAAATGATGTAAATAAATATAATGAGAAAATCACATGTAGATAAATCAAAAATCAAATGGAGCTAAAAAGGTAAGAATCCAACCTACATTGTAATTGAAATCTGTGTTAGGGACATTGGAAATCTACAAACCTGATCAAACTTCCCTACCATTGCAGAATCCACTTCATCATCCACCTGCAAACAATCATCTCATTTAAATCATCAAAACCACAAATATAGAAGAAAAGAGGCAAAGATTCTTTTGTCAAATTGAATGGATAATGGGCTAAAGGGACCAGCAACATTAATAAGAAATCTTGGAAGAATATAAAGGGAACTACAACATGAACTATATAACAATTTATGGGTATGGTCTTCTAAGATTTATGGTAATCGGAAATCTTGGAAGAATATGAAGCATTTGCATCATAATTTATGCCTATATGTCAGAAACTATATATCTGTTCAGCAATACTTGTGCTGAAAAGTAAAATTCATGAATCAAGGAACAAAGTCTACTAGAGATAAATATGATGAAGTTTTTAGAGGGAACAAAGATAACAATTACCATGTCCATGTTATGTTTATGTCTCAACTCTCAAATTACATCACATGTTCCTTTGGTTTGTACAATTATAAGTAGATTGTCAGCATTCATAAGTCGTGCCATTTTCTTTATGAACATGACAATAATGTGTCCATCTTTAAAGGGTGTTCTATGCGTCTATATATATATATATTTTGTGGATTTATGTGTGAGGACACCCCATTTTTACCATTTATTTCTATCAAATGTCCATGCAAATGATCAACTAGAATAGCTGATCATTGGGTGAGGAATTGGCCTTGAAAAGACCAAATTGACCAAATTGCCCTTTGCTGAGGAAAAGGACAATTCATTATTTCATGTGTACATTTGGATTGGAATCAACCCATTTGTATTTCATTTGACTTTTGAGGTGTTTTAGAACATCCCTGTAAATTTTCATGACATTCTGATAAGAGCTCGATAGGTAATTAGGGTTTTTGCGACTTGAAGGGCATTTTCGTCCTTTTTCTCGTATAATTTCCGAATGACCTCCGAATTCGAAACGGATTGTTTCATGAGGTTTATATGGATGTGGGGAGTGAATTTGGTATGTCAATTGAGCCTTTGAATGGTTGGGATGGATTCTCCCAAAATCGATCCCGCGGGTAAGGATGAGCCGAATTAGGGTTTCGATCAAAATTGACCGTGAATTGGTCGTTTTCACCAAAACAAAAGATTTTCAAAACATGTCGTTAAGTGCCAATTTCATGTTGAAACCATGTTTTTAGAAGTGGTGCAAGCCTAATTGATCAATTTTACAAAACAGGGAATGGTCATTTGACCAATTTTGGCACAATCGGGTCGATTGGCTAGCTTTTTGCTAAAACCCTTGACCATGGTCAATTGATTTTAACCCAAAAACATTCTAAAAATGTGGAGGATCAAAGCACGGTCGTTTTGAGCCCTGAACCGTCGGATTTGGATCAAATTTGACCAAAATATGGCCAAAATTCGAAGACCCTTGAATTTGGGGATCGAAATATGGAAATTCAGCACGGTGACCATCCTAGCTAGGACGGCCAACCGTCCAGCCTAGGACGGCCAGCCGTCCAGGCTAGGACGGCCACCAGCATGGCTCGAGCCAATTTTGCCATTTTTAAAAACCTTGACTTATTTTGGCCGATTTGATTGGATTTTTTGGCTTAAATGCGAAGGGATTCAGCATTCAAACCCTAGAAAGACTCATCCTAGGCCTTAGGATCGTTTTTTTAAAGAATTTAATCTCAACCATTCAATGCTTTTAACCCTAACTCTATATATATTGCACTATAGAGGTTCAAGGGGAAAAAGGGAGAGAATTTTAGGGTTTGAGGAGAGAGGAGGCTACAGATTTTTGAGGCTCCTCACTCTTGCACCATTGAAGGAGTAAGAGGAAAAGGCTGAGGGCTTGGAGGAGGCTAGCTAAGAAGGAGATCGAAGGGTAAACTCTTAACCTTGACCTTCATTTCTTCATGATTTCTGGTGTAAGTTGATGAGGCTATGTTGTAAGTCCTCTTGGTTTTCATATGATATGACTTCTCTCTTTTCTTTTCATTCTACTATGAGTATGGTAGGATTTATTTTATTCATTATTTCATGTCATATGCATGTTAGGGTTAGGTTTTCTTATTATTTTATGTCATGATTAGGGTTACTTTTATTATGATTTCATGTGGTTAAATAGGTTTAGGATTAGTTTTGTTATTATTTTATGTTAGTATGCATGTTTAGGATTAGTGAATTCTATTGTGAGTTTATGTATGTATGCATGTTAAGGTTAGTATCTTGTGATTTGCATGTTAGGGTTAGTTTCTTGTGATTTGCATGTTAGGGTTAGTTTTTTTTGTGATTTCATGTGTGTATGCATGTTAGGGTTAGCTTTCTTATTATTTTATGTATATATGCATGATTAGAAGTAGTTTTTTATTATTATTTTATGTAAGTAAGCATGCTTAGGATAATGTTTCAATGTGTTTGCATGATTTTTGAAATCCTGTGATGATTATATGATATCCATGATTGTGTAAGTATGTTGAAGCATTTTTATAGTGAGTCTTGAGTTTTTTTCTTTCGTGTTTTTATGATTATTTGAACACTCGATATATTGTTTGAATGTATAAATTGTGTACGAGGGAGCGTGCGAAGGTAAGATCCTTCCCTTGTGTTTAAATTAATTGTTTGAGCATACTTTTGTTAGTTTTAATGTTATTTTGTGTACTAATCTAGTCAAGCATGCTAGTTAGGATTTTTGTTCATCATTTTAAATGGATTAATTATGTTAATTAAGTCCCATAGAGTCAAGGTTCAAATCTGTCCAGATTTGAACATGGGCTTAGATGAGGCTTAAATAACATTTTTAAGCCATGATTTCATGTATATTTTGTAGGTTAAATTTGTATATTATGTTAGTATGCATATTAGGGTTTTTGTTCATTATTTTCCATGGATTAAGAATGATTTTTAGGTTATTTAAAGTATGTATTTAAATATGTCCAGATTTGAATATATATTTTAAAATGGCTTTATTATCATTTTTAAGCCATGTTTTCGCATGATTATTATAGTATTCTCGTAGTATATTCATGTAGGATGCATGCTAGGTCATTAACATGATTTTTATTACTTCTTTTTAAAGTTTTTAGGGTGATTTAAAGTCCGCTTTCAAATCTGTCCGGAATTGAAAATGGCCTTAAATGACTTCTAAAAATTATTTTAGGGCCAAAACCAACTTAGAAATATGCTTAGGTTCACATAGATTAATTAGTGTGCATTTAGGAGCATTTTCATGCATCTTTAGAATTGATTACTTGTTATTTGTTTAAATTTCAGCATGCATTGCATTAGGATTTTAGGGTTTCTAGATTAACTTTAGGGCTAGTTAGAGACCCTAGGCTAGGAAGGTCACTTGACCTTCCCTAGGAATTTCCTTTGTTGTAAAGATTGCCATCGGATTTGCGGGTTTTATTTGATTTGAGATGTCGATCTTCGAGAGATTTCTAAAAGATTTTTGATGCAATATTTATGAAATAAAAATGATTTTATGAGATATTTGATTATTAATTGATTTTCAAAAGATTTGAAATATTTTAAAAGATTTTTACTTTGGAATGAAATTCCTCCCAATATGGTTTGTTTTCTTGAAATATCTTTGAAAAAGATTTTCAATTGGAATTTAATTCTAAAAATAAGAATTATTTTGGAATATTTGGATTTTATGAATATCTTTTAATTTGAAATGATTTCAAATAAATGATTTTGAATAAATGATTTTGAATAAATGATTTTGAACAAACAAAAACTCTCGAAGCTAGAGTCTTGAATTAGGTTGAAATACCTTTGATGATGTGATCGATTACAATAGGAGAGTCCTAGGGTAGTCGAACTACGTGGACTTTGATACTTGCTAGGTGATACTAGTAAGTTACGTAGGCGCTAATAGGGCTCAAGTCCGCCCTAGGATGCCCGTAGGGTGTCCTAGGTTTTAGGGGTTTGTTTGTATATTTTTTTTTATTTATTAATATAACTAATATAGATAATGCATTTATATCACTATTTTTTGGTTGATTAGATTATTTAGGATTGTTTGCATTAAGAAATTTAAATAGCCCAAATAAATTAGAAGTCCTTTAATTAGGGCGAGGTGGGTGCCTACAAGTGAAAGCTTGGAACCTTCCCACGTCGTAACCTAGCCCCCGGATCCAACTCTGGTTTGTAGACTGCTTTTCCATTAATGGAGTTTGGTTTTATTGAAAATAAAATGTTTTTATGGTTTCCTTATTCCTTAAAAATAAGGTGGCGACTCCTTTGTTTTGATTTCTAAACCCCCCTAATCACATCGCCCGGTGATGATGTGGACTCACACCATCAAAGCCCCGTCCGCGAGGCTGGTCCACAAGTAGTCCCTATCAAAATTTTGGCAACTAATAACTCCGGTCCATCGCGGGCATTAGTTCTATCTCAGGTCCATGCTGAGTGGAAAAAAGCTGAAATTATTGAATCCCTTGTTCCATTTTCTATAGCTCATCGATGTCTCATTCATTTGATTACATCTCTTTAGAATTAAATTTGTCTTTTTATTTATTTACACTTGCGTATAAAACGGGAAAACCCTCAAAACGCAATGACTGATCCCCTTCAAGACAGAGTTAGGCCCTTGTCATGTGGGTCTTTCCTACAGAGTATATATTATTATTATTTTTTTATATTCAATTCAATCCATGTGTCTGCCCTCTTCTACGAGGGGACAAGATTCCTTCCACGGAAAAGAAAATGAATAGTATCATCTATTCATTAGTTTTAAATTGCGGGCACATAGACACTAACAATCACAGTAGTTCCTATCAAAATTTGGCAACTAATAACTCCGGTCCATCGCGGGCATTTGTTCTATCTCAGGTCTACATGGTGGGACACTCCTTTCAATTCTTAAATATTTGAGATCCCAAATGCCTTTAAATTTCTGAACCAACAAAGCCCATAATATCTCTTCCATCCATCCATTTTACTAAATTATAAACCTACATCTCGATCAATGGGGCTTCAAGGTATGATGAGCTTAACCATATTACACCCACTTTTTATCCATGTCATATTTTTCTTTTTCTTGAGCTTGCTTCATTCAGGCTGCTGCTTCCCTGCCAGAACCACCTTTGGGCTGGCCGGAAATGAGACGGACCGACTTGCATTGCTAGCCATCAAGGGTAGAATAACCGGGATCCTCTCCAAGTTATGAGGTCATGGAATGAATCCGTCCATTTTGCCAGTGGCAAGGTGTGACATGCGGTCGCAGGCATCAGAGAGTCACTATGTTGGATCTACATTCTGAAAGGATGTTGATGAACATGGATTCACAGCGGAAGACATACGATAAAAATTTTCGATAAAGTTGAATCCAATCATCACATACATTCATGAATCGTTACAAGCATTGGGTCATGTGTTTATGCATACCAGTACAAATATTAATTTTTAAACACTTTAAATAAATCTTACTTGGATTCCTTGTAGTAGTTTTCCTTCGCGAGTTTCAAAGATATGAAACCTCCAATGATATTCACACGAACACAAGACCTCTTGAACTTTTGCACTTCACAACCTTTGGAAGAGACAAGCTTGAAGAGGGAAGAGGAGAACATAAAATTGGGAGAGAGAGTTCTCCACTATAGCTCACGGCCCTAGGGGTTTTTCTCTCGTTCTTATTTTTGTTTCTTCTCTTTTGATGAGTGGGAGGCTTTGTGCTAGCATGTCCCATCATTTAGTATTTATAGAGAACCACAAGGGTTTCTATTTAATACTTATTTCCAAATATAATTTAATTCCTTAATTATTAATAATTAATAATAAGACTATTAGTTAAATTATAATTAGGAAATTATATTCTCTCTTTAATTCAATAGACTCGCTTATGCTCTTTGTTTGTTTGTGACCCATTGGGTTCACCCCAACCTAGTAGTGGCTCGGGACATCTCATGTTCCCTAAAATAGAAACTTTCTATTTTAGCTCGATTGAAACAATTCCAATTTTACCCTCAATGATAACACTTATCATTAGGCCTTCACTAGTCATGAGTGACGTTTAGCAATGTGTCACGATGTACCCTAGGTTTGGGTGAATAGTAGAACTATGTGAACCCTTCTTATTACTTAATCCTTCATCCCCTAATGTCACTATTAAGATAATAGGTATGGTGATCTGTCAAACCCTATCTTAACAACTTGATATATATTCCACAAAATATAATCTCAATGGGGTAAATGCAGTATAACTATTTTCACTGTTTACCTATCCCTCTGGCCAGAGATTCCATTTGAGAATTATCTTTGTGAACTGATCTTGACATTCTCTCTCATCTAGTGAGAGTGATGATTCCTTATTGTACTCATCTATCTTCATACATAACTTATTAGAGCCAGTGAGTATCGATTACATCCTTATGGTGGAGACTGTACGAGATACTATTAAACCCTAGTAACCTATGTATAAGATATCTATGGTGTCTTAGGTCTAAGGATTACCAATTAAATGGACGTAACAAAAGAATATTCCTTTTGACTTGATCTTCATAGGAACATTCTAGTATATCATGTTCAGTGTACATATTCTCTAATATGCACCCACAGATTAACTAAAATGTCACTACACTGATAGGAAAGACTACCTATCCTCCCAATGGAGTTAGTTTAAATCTTGTGCTACTCTTAGTGGTTTATAAAAGGTCTTCTTTAATAAACCTATGAGCAGGAACTGTTTAGAATAAATGTTTATGAGAAATATTAGTCTCTCTATCTCAACAACTTGAGATGTATATTTCTCTTATCATTCATTCATGGACTGTATCATATATATAATTAAATATAAAAGACAATTTATACCTTCTAAATAATATAATATGAAATAGATATGCTCTTTAAGATTGGTTTTAGGGTATATCTATAACAATCTCCCACTTGCACTAAAGCCAATCTTCATAGTATCGTATACTAGTCTTCGCAAGACAAGGCTTCTAACACTCATGAGGTGTTATGGCAAAGAAGATTCTATGCAAACAAGTTTTGCAAATTCATAAGAGATGAGCTAAACCCTCTGGAACATCAAGCCAAATAGTATGTTTCAAACAAGACTTTGAAATGAACATTTTTGAAATCACATTTTTTGTTTTGATTTTTTTAAGGTGATCAGACTATAAACAGAGCATGCATGTTCACTCTCTTTGTGTGAACCAAAAATAAATTGCTGGTGGCGCACCACAAACGTCCGAAATTCTAAGAAAACCATTCTCATTACACTAAAAAAAAACCATTCTCATATTTGTAACAGAGTATGAAATGTTTAACAAAAAAAATAAAACCCTAAAAAAAACCCTAACATGCCGTCTGGGAGAAGAGAGAGAGAGAGGGGGGGAAAGTGTACCTGTCGTGGGGGTCTCGGCAGCGGCGAGAGAAGAAGCTCTCGGCGTGTACAGTGAGGTATGCGCAGGTTCTTCTATGGCTTCGAACAGGAGAGGGAGAGAGCAGGTGAGAGAGGAGGACCTGCGCAGATGGTCTTCTGTGTACAGTGAGCTATGAGTGTAGAGGTATGGGCAGCTTCTTGGAGACTGTGTACTGCTGCTGTGTTGCATTTTTGGTTCATTCTCTTGACTTTCTTAAGCCACATTAGCAGACCGTAAAATAAAATGCGGTCTGTCAGGCAACGGAACATTTCTGTATATATATACACACACACACACACACTAAGCTGATCAAATCCGTAAAACCCCTTTAAAAGTTGTGATAAATGTCACTAGGACAGGAGGCTGTCAACATAGTTATTAACATTGGCACTCAAAAACTAAGAAGATTCTTTGCAAAAGAAGATTAAAACTACTCCGCATGAGAAAATATTAAGTGTTGGGAAATCCACTCAAAGTGGATGAATTAAATTTATTTTGGTGAATGCATGTGTTTTTTTGAAAAAAATACTCAAAATTGGTTTATGCTTACATGGGAACTAGATCACTATTTAATTGGTTTTGGATTAGGATATGTGATTCCCAAAAGGGTGATATATTTTTCAAAGCATATTAATTGGCTTCCATGCATTATGAATGCCTTTGTTGCGGCAACCAATGTATGACAACTTTCAATGGCTGCACCTAGCTTGATGAAGTTATGTATGCATGGGAAGGAGGTGCACCTCGTGAAGCCGCATATGGATGCATGGGAAGAATTAAGGTGCACAGCACCATGCACCATTGAAAACCACTTTTAATTGCGCTATATGGTGGCTGGCATATATTCACACACACACACACACACATATATAGGGTGTGAGAATTAGTAAGGTGAGTGGGCTTTCTTTAGTCTTTTTAAGGGTTTGAGAGAGTGAGTTAAGTGGGATGTACTTGGGTTCAAGGGACTTGAGTTTGGGGTATATCCTAAGTGGAACTTCTTGTATAAATTGTACTCATTTTCTCTTATAGTGAAGAAGACAATCGATCACTCCCGTGGACGTAGGCAATTTAGCCGAACCATGTAAATTCCTTTGTGTTCTTTGTTGTGTGTTGTGTTTTAATTTCCATTTTTCTAATTGTGCAAAATATCTTGGGTGTTTATTTTTCTTGTGGATTTATTTCCAACAAGTGGTATCAGAGCTTTGGTTTAAGCACAAGGGTGTTACACAACATGGCAAAAAATTCTGGTTTTGCAATTGAAGCCTTTAATGGCAACAATGACTTCACTTTGTGGCAACAAAGGGTGAAGAATATTCTTGTAAGGAAGGGACTTATTAAAGCTCTCAAGGACAAGTCGAAGAAGCCAGAAAAATTGAAGGATGACGAGTGGGTAGAGATGAGGGAGTTGACTAATAGTACAATCCAACTTTATCTTGGCAATAACACTCTTCGGGAGGTCATCAATGAAACTGATCCGGCGACTACATGGGCAAAGTTGGAAAGTAGGCACAAGTTTAAATCACTTTCAAATCGATTACTCTTGAAGAAGACCCTTTATGCATTGCAAATGGAAGAGGGAGAGAACTTTATGGAGCACTTGGACGAGTTTAACCAGTTACTAACGGAATTGGAGGCTGTTTGTGGGAAGATTGAAGTGAAAGATAAGGCAATTCTTCTCCTAAGATCTTTGCCTTCGTCCTATGAGCATTTGAGGACCACACTAATGTATGGGAAAGAAACCATCATCTTAAGTGAAATAGTTGCTACTCTAATTTCCCATGAAATCTTGCGGAAGAAAGAGGGTGTCAAAACATCCGAGGAGCACGTCATGATTGCTTTGAACCATGGCCAAAACCAGGGTAGAACAAGGGAAAAGCAAGATGGCTCTAGGCAACACTAGGGGCGTTCTCAGTCTTGGGGTCCGGTGCGATGCTATTTTTGTGATAAAAAGGATCATAGAATTTAGAAGTGTGAGAAGTTCAAGGCTCTCAAAGGAAAAGAAAAATCTGAATATACTAGTGCACTATTGGAATCCGATGAAGGTGTTGTATTTTCAGTATTTCAAAATTCATAAAAATTGGATTGGATTCTTGATTCGGGCTGCTCTTTTAACATGTGTTCGTTGAAGGAGCATTTTTCAAGTTATAAAAAATTTAAGGGGGGCATGGTTCGCATGGCTAACAACACCGTGTGCAATGTTATGGGTATTAGTAGTGTGAAATTTCAAAAAGATGATGGAAATTTCATCACTTTGGCTAACGTTCGACATGCGCCAAAATTAAAGAAAATTTTAATTTCTTTAGGTGTGTTTAATTCTAAGGGATGTAACTTTTCTTCTAGTGGTGGAGTTCTCAATATTTCCAAGGGAGGACGTGTGTGTTACAAGGAAAGAGAATCAACAATTTGTACAAACTTGATGGGCACATGGTGACTCATGGATTTGATGTCCAGCCCAAGACAAGTATAATGCAACCGAAATTGAAGCAAGTGTAAAGGCATAAGCGTACACAAATGTCGTGTTCAAATGAGGTAAAAGACACATTTAAAATTGGTCTAGCAAAAAAGCCTATAGTTGAGAAAAAGATGGTTACTTTTGTTTCTAATTTGGCTATTAATTTAATTAGTGGCAATGTTCTTTCAATTGATTGAAAGGAATCGATCGAAATCATGGAATCGCAGCGGAAGAGAAAACA
>JAESVK010050788.1:10901-23797 GCA_017140935.1 Hamamelis virginiana | reverse complement strand
CTGGACAAATTTCAAGTAGGCTTATTTAAGGGCCACAAGAAATTAAAGTCCATCAAGAAAATTGAAGTCCAACAGCCCAAATAAAAATCTGATGAAGATCCAACAGCAAGATGGCTACCATCAGACCAAGCATTTGACTAGCCCAATCCAGCAGCAGAGTTAGGACACGCATGGGAGGCCAAATTCCAAAATCAGCATCAGTTGAGCATCAAATGAGCATCAAACCGGCACCAGACCAGTAAGAGATCAAGAGGGAAAAATCAGCAAATCAATTGTTAGACTAAGTCAGCAACGGTTCCTATTTTTAAGGGATGTGGCAGCATGTTTTAAGGAAGCACAACAGCTATGTTCAGCCAGTAAGCAAGCATCTGGACGTGGCCAGCAGCTCCAACATTTGTCTATAAATAGGAGAAGAAGGAATGAAGAAAGACCACTCTCAACATCACCAAAAACTACCTGCTAGTTTACTTTTATCTAGTTTAGCTTCTAATTATTTCAGTTCCAGCAATTGTTATTTATTCTTATTAGCTGTAATCAGTCCTTTATTTTATGGTAATTTACTGCACTTCTTCATAGAGTAGCTCTCTTTAATTCAATTAAATTAGCCTGTCTCTGATTTAATTAATTTAGTTTGCTGTTACTTGCTCTTAAATTAGTTCATTCTATCTACTTAGTTTAATTGCAATTTCTTCTTCTCTCTTCATTTCATTCCGTAATTTTATTTTTTAAAGTCCTATTGGCCAGCCATAGGCAAGAAAGAACCCTGATAAAGGGAAGAACCCCACCCCTTACACAATCGCCTACTCTCTTTTCATCCAATCTCGATTTGTAGGTGGCTTATTGATCGGTCGAAAATCAATATTGATTGATTTCTTGGCTTTCTTCTGATCAATCGGCGCCCGAGGTCGAAAGGATTGGCTTGATTCTGAACTATCCTAGTTCTGGCACGCCCGCGTACACCAAAGGCCAATTTTTGTGCAAACATATTTGACACTCCCGGTGGGACCATTGTTTATTTCTGTTTACAATGTTGACTCGAAGTAAGAATAAGCAAACGGAAGGCGTTTCCGAATTCGAGCAGCTTCCTGTTGGGGATGCCCCGCAAGGGGAAGTTCCGCTTCATGAAGGTGTTTGGCATGAGGAAATTTCCCTGCCGTTGCCAACAATGCCTCCATCTTCTGTTGGAATTTTTCAGGAAATAATCCAACGTAATAGTGATAGCATGGAGACTCTAAGGAGAAATCTTGAAGCTATTTCATGTAATTTGCGAGAAGATAATTCAAAACTGTCTATCAAATTGCAAGACAATGTTGCAACTATTTCAACCAATTTGCAGGGAAATATTGCAAAATGTCTAGTGATTTGCATGAGAGTAATGCAAAAATGACGGCTGAGTTTCAAGAGAGTATCGCAAAAATGTCTAGTGATTTTCGGTTAAGTAATGAAAAATTGTCAAGTAATTTACAACTGTTAAATCATGAGCTCTCGAGTGCATTCGGATCAGCCAATAAAACTATGTTTGATATGAGCCGAAGCGTGGAGAGAGGGTTGTTCAGTCAAGAACGTTCTCAAGAAAGTGTAGGTGGAAAATCGGATTTTCCTACGGCCGAAATGGTGGGACAGTCCTCGGGAAGCGCTGAGCGCCCTAGGACGTCAACGTCACTTCGTTGCCCACCACCTACTACTTTGGTTGAGAGTAGACCTCCAGTCATTTCAGCCGCGTTGCCTACACAACAGTTTAGGAACGGCATTGGGCAACCAAGGCCGGACCCAACGTTTAATAGGCAAGGCGGCAGAAATGCGTTTGATGATACACTCGGGGGGGCAACAACCCTTCGAAATATTTGGAGGTCAGACAAATGCGCCTAATTATCATAACATGCCGCCTGTAATAGGGCCGGCAAATCATTATCCAGATCAAGTGTCAATGGTCCCGCCATTAAGGCTCGGGGGGCAACCTCCTATGCCTCAGATAGGTGAGAACATTGCACATAATAGATATCAAGGTGCTTTAGGCCAACCACCAGTGTTAGACCGCAATGATGTTTTTAATATGATTCAAGAGGTGGTTGGACAAAACCCAACAAGGAGAATGAATAGACCTACATATAGGAAACCTTATCCGGAGTGGATAGACCGTAATTATGAATTCCCACGAGGTTTTAAAATTCCTGAATTTTCTTTGTTCTCTGGTGATGGGAATCAATCTACGGTCGAGCACATCGGAAGGTTTACCATGCAATGTGGAGAGTTTTCTGTTAATGATTTTTACAAATTAAGGTTATTTGCAAGTTCTTTGACAGGGCACGCGTTTACTTGGTATATTAACTTGCCGTCCAATTCTGTTTGTACTTGGCGAGATATGGAAGAAAAATTTCATACTCAGTTTTTTAGAAATGAGCATGAGGTTACTATGGCTGACTTGTCTAGATATAGACAATTACCTGGAGAGTCGGCTGAAAAATATTTATCTCATTTCAAAATTGCTAGAAGTAAATGTATGGTTTATTTGCCTGAAAAAGAATTTGTTAAATTGGCACAAAATGGGTTAAATATTGAGCTACGCAAAAAGTTCGATGGAATGGAATTTGAGGATTTATATGAGTTGTCAGCTAGAGTAGCTAGATATGAATGGTTGTTGAAGGAGGAATCCCAAATGAAAAGTTCATCTTTGGGTACCTACTATCATGATCCAAATTACGATATTGCTATGGCTGAAATCATTACTAAAAAACCCATTGTATGTCAGGCCTTATTTAAAAAGGATAAAGATGTCCCAATTGTTCAATCTTCTGGGAAAAATGTGTATGAGACATCTAAACAGTACTCTTTTGATATATCTAAGGCAGGTGAGATTTTTTACCATCTTTTGAATGCTAAAGTAATCAAATTATCTGATGGACATAAAATCCCACCGCCTGAAGAATTGAAAAAGATAGAGTACTGTAAGTGGCACAATTCGAAAAGACATAATACTAATGATTGTATTGTTTTTTGGAATGTGATACAGGATCATATCGATAAGGGGTTGTTAAAATTCCCTGACAAAGAGAAGCAACAGATGGAAGTGGAGGGGGAAACTTTCCCACCGACTTTTGGGCTCGGCGTAGCGTCAGTTGATTTTCGCCGAATGCTCACACCCATGTCACCATTCAACCAAAGAGGGTCAATGCGTAGCAACAACCAGATGAATGGTTATAATAATGGGGGAGGAAGGTTCTTTCATAATAATGGACGGGTTAATTTTCCATTCAGACCAAGGAATCATTCACAAACACTTTGTCAAAGGTGTGAAACAGAAGTGCATCGACCTAGATTTGAATGGAAGCCGAGAATGAATTTTCCAGGGATACAAAGCCAGCGGAGAATGCCAACACCGATTCAGCACAATATTCCAAGGATGGAAAATCAGCGTGTTAGGCCTCCAGTGCGCCAACCTGTGGTCCCTTTACCGCCTTGGGTAAATAGGCCAAGGATGGTGCGTCCTCCTCGAGTTGAGCACAGACGATGGGTGAGGGTTGAACATCCAAAATTCCCACGAAAATTTACCAAAACCCAGAAAAGACGACTACAGCGGAGAAGGTTGTTGCAAAAGAAAAAGTCAGCAGTCGTTTCGGCCGTGGCAGAAGCAAAAATCACGGCCGAAACAGCTCCTGTAGCCGAGATTTTAAGTAAAATTGAGAAAGACATGGAAATCCCGGTTGAAGAAGGAGCTCTTGGCACCCAACAGGTAGAAAATATATTGGGAGAATTACAAAGAAGCCTTGATGCAGAGGAAGGCGAGGGTTCTTGTTCTGAAAAAGACCGTGATGACCTGGAAGAGTTTGATATTCAATTCGGCACTATTCCAAAGACAATGTCTTGTAACGTGGCATTTGTCTTGCCATTGATTTTTCAGGCAAAGGAAGAGAACCAAATAATTGAATCTCAACATGGTGAAAGTCATATGGAGGAGGCTTTAGTTGAACAAACAGAGGCCTGTGCCCCTGTTCTGAGTACTGATGGTGAGAGAGCTACCTTTGAAAAACCAACTCAGAGGATGGCTCAACACCTCAAACCTTTGTACATTCAAGCTTATTTAAACGGATGCCCTGTTAGCAGGATTTTGGTGGATAACGGGGCCGCCGTGAATGTGTTGCCAATGGCGATGATGAAGAAGGTTGGAAAAGATGAATCCGATTTAGTGCCAACAGAGGTGACTGTGACTAATTTCTCTGGGGACGTGACTGCAACTAGAGGAGTGGTCCCAATGGAATTAATTGTGGGTTCAAAGAAAATGACCGCAGCATTTTTTGTAATTGATTCAACGTCAAGTTACAATGCACTGTTGGGTCGTGACTGGATTCACTCGAGTATGTGCGTCCCTTCATCATTACATCAGTTTTTGGTCCTATGGCATGAAGACAAAATTGAGGTGGTGACAGCAGACAGGAAACCCTTTGTAGTAGGGTCCAATGCAATTGATGTGTGCCTTTACAATGAGGGTGTAGGCACGGTCAAGTTCACTGGTTTTGACAAATATGGGAAACCTACTGGAATCACAGCAGCGATTGGTCTTCCGCCTAGAAAAATTTGTTCTCAAGATATCCGGACTATGGATTTAATTCCAGAGAGGCCGAACATATCTTGCTTTTTCAATGATAGTTATTAATGGATAGTACATCTTTGGAAAGTGAGAATGATTCAGCAGTTCGGACTATTTTAGAGAAGATCCGAAAGTATGCTGAAGAAAAAATTACCTTGAATGAATCAGAATTTGTTTGGGAAGGAGAAGAAGTAACAGCTGAAGGGATTACCATGGAAGATTTGAAGTGTGCTCCTGAGAAATTAGAAGATGTGCAGGCTGAAGTTCAGGATTTGCTGCAAGAAGTAAATCTCGGGACTCTTGAAAATCCAACGCCGACTTTTATTAGTCAGGCATTGGATGAAAATTTAAAAACTGACATTATTACTGTTTTACAGGAATATTCTGATTGTTTTGCATGGAGCTATCAAGATATGCCAGGACTTGATCGGAGCCTCGTGGAACACAAGCTGCCAATCAGAGAAGGATTCAGGCCGTACAAACAGCCCCCAAGGAGGATGTCCAACGAAGTGATTCTAAAAATCAAAGAGGAGATTGATCGATTACTGGAGGCTGGTTTTATTCGTCCAATAAGGTACACAGAATGGTTATCCAATGTAGTCCCTGTTTTAAAAAAGAATGGAAAACTTCAGGTTTGTATTTATTTTCGAAATTTAAATTTGGCTACCCCAAAAGACGAGTATCCAATGCCAATGGCAGATTTATTGGTAGATGGTTCATCTAACAATGAAATACTCTCATTCATGGATGGTCATTCGGGGAATAATCAAATCTATATTACTGAAGAGGATGTACCAAAAACGGCATTTCGTTGTCCAGGTGCTTTAGGAATATTTGCTTGGATAGTAATGCCATTTGGACTACGAAACGCCGGGGCAACTTATCAGTCAACCATGAATAAAATTTTTGATAATATGATAGGCAAATTCATGGAAATTTATATTGACGATATAGTTGTTAAATCTAAAAAGAAAGAAACTCATGTCGAAGAACTTAGGATGTCATTTGAGCGAATGAGAAAGCACAAATTAAAAATGAATCCGCTTAAATGTGCATTCGGAGTTTCAGCCGGGAATTTCTTAGGATTTTTGGTACATAAAAAGGGAATTGAGGTTGATAAAAATAAAATTAGAGCAATTCAAGGAGCAAAACCTCCCAGCAATAAGAAAGAGTTACAACGATTCATTGGCCAAATTAATTTCTTACGCTGTTTTATTTCAAATTCGGCTGGAAAATTAAAAGTTTTCTCTCCTTTGTTAAAATTGAAAGGTCAGGATCAGTTTGTCTGGAAAGAGAAACACTAATTGGCTTTCGATACGCGGAAAAGCTTATTAACAAAGCCACCAGTGTTGATAGCACCAGTGAAAGGGAGACCTCTACGGTTGTATGTCTCAGCCGCCGAGGATTCAATTGGAGCATTGTTATCTCAAGAGAATGATCAGAAAAAAGAGCAATCTGTGTATTACTTAAGTAGGATTTTATCAGCTGTAGAGATTAGGTATACTTCTATAGAGAAGTTGTGTTTAATTCTGTATTTCGTTGCTACTAGATTAAGGTGGTACTTGCTAGGTTCAGTGGTTTATGTTATTTCTCGTACTGATTTAATTAAATACATGTTATCTCGGCCTTTAATTCGAGGAAAGATTGGAAAATGGATATTTACTTTATCTGAATTTTGTTTCTTGTATATTCCTCAAAGGGCCGTGAGAGGGCAAGTGTTAGCCGATTTTCTGGCCGATCATCCATGTCTTGATGAAAGTCTGATGGAGGATGTGGCGGAAATCGGATTAGTAAACATTAAGCCTTGGAAATTGATTTTTGATGGCTCCAGAAATGAAAGAAAATCAGGGATTGGAATTGTGTTAATAACGCCAAATGGAAATTATTTGGAATTTTCATTTCAATTAGATTTTGAGAGTTCCAACAATCAAGCCGAATATGAATCAGTTATTGTTAGAATGGAATTACTATTGGAAATGAAAGTTCAAATGGTTGAGATAATCGGTGACTCCCAGCTAGTAATTAAACAGTTGGCTGGAGAATACAGATGCACTAGCTGGACGTTAGCTCCTTATTTCGCTTTGGCAACACAACTAATGGAAGAATTTTCTGATGTATCGATTCATTATATCCCAAGAGAATTTAACCAAGAAACCAACGAATTAACACAGTTAGCTTCTGGGTTAAGATTGTCAACGGATGTGATGGACCGAACAATTTTAGTTCAAAAGAAATTTCTGCCATCCGTACGCCAAAGAGATAATGTATTAATTTGTGACCAAGAAGTGGAAATTAATGATTACTGGAGAACGCCGATTATCCAATACCTAAAAAATTCATATGGCACAGCCGATAAAAAATTGAAACACATGGCTATTAATTATATTATTTATGAGGATGTATTGTATCGAAAATCGGTTGATGGTTTATTACTAAGATGTTTAGATAAAAGTGAAGCAATGAAAGTTATGGCTGAAGTGCATGAGGGCATTTGTGGCGCTCACCAAGCCGGTATCAAAATGAGATGGCTAATACGTAGACACGGGCATTATTGGCCATCGATTATGTCGGATTGCATAAATTATGCTAAAGGGTGTGTCGCATGTCAGAAACATGGCCCTGTGCAAAAGGTGTCTGCAATGGAAATGCAACCAATTATTAAACCATGGCCTTTTCGCGGATGGGCCATGGATTTAATTGGTAAAATTTATCCCCCATCGCCTAAAATGCAGAGTTTTATCATTGTAGCTACGGATTATTTTACCAAATGGGTGGAAGCAAAGCCAATGAAGAAGGTTGATTAGGACGATGTGATCCAATTTATTAAAGAAAATATCGTTCACCGTTTCGGGTTGCCTGAATCTATCACAGCCGACTCTGGTACTGTCTTCACAGGGGATAAAATTGTATCATTTGCGAAGGAGTATGGCATTAAAATATTGAATTCCACGCCGTACTATGCTCAAGCCAATGGGCAGGCTGAGGCATCAAATAAAGTTATTAAAAGTGTGGTGGAAAAAATGATTGAAGATAATCCCAGAATATGGCACATTTTGTTATCCGAAGCTTTATGGGCCATTAGGACGTCTTTCAAAACAAGTATAGGAACTAGTCCATATACACTTACTTTTGGCCACGACGCCGTGCTTCCTTTGAAAATAACGGTGCCGTCATTGAGAGTAACATTCCAAAATAAATTAACACCGGCTGAATTCTCGAAAGCTATGTTAATTGAATTGGAATCTATGGATGAGAGAAGGATGAGAGCATTGAATACTTTAACTATACAAAAGGCCAAGGTTGAAAGGGCTTACAACAAAAAGGTGAAAGGTAAAGTATTCAAGGAGGGAGATTTGGTTTGGAAAACTGTTTTGCCAATTGGGATTAAAGATCCTATGTTTGGCAAGTGGTCCCCTACATGGGAGGGACCATTTAAAATTTTGGAAGTATATTCTGGAGGCGCTTATATTTTGTCTATTTTAGATGGCCAAAAACATCCAAGGGCCATTAATGGACAATTCCTGAAGCATTATTTTCCTACCATGTGGGAAATGCATAAATCACAACCATAGTAGTAAAGAAATAAAGTAGGAATAGGAGTAGGAATTAACATTAGAATTAGTCAAAATAATGTTCTAGACAAATTAAATAAAAGTAGCAAAAGATGACAATTGTTTGAGTACAAAGCTCAAAAGCCAGGAAAGGCTTTCACTATATCAGCCCATTGTTGCTCAATTTCTGTGATATTTATAAGAGCTGCAGATTTCGACTGGTGCCACCCCTCCACGCTTGGGAGTGTTGCTTGGTAAACTTCCAACATAGGTGCAGATTCCCCAGCTAGCTCTACCTTCGCTGACTCAATATTATCAAGTTGTTTCTCGAAGTCAGCAATTTTATCAACGACTTTCTCTCTACGGGACTGAAGGTCAGCAATCAATTGGTCAATTTCAACCACCTCAGAATTCAGCTTTTCAACGTCAGTTTGCACAGTGACAGAGGAGGCAACCAAAGAATCAAATCGGGTGGTGTGATTCCTCATAGTAAGTACCATTCCAGCAAAATCATTGAGGAAGGAATCGACATCTGATATTTTTCTTTGAGCAATCTCAAAATCCCGGTTCAAAGCATCAATATTGAGAAGTTGCTGAAGGTGTCCTCTAAGAGCCACAGGAATGTCATCCGCAGAAAGTAGTACATGAATTGAGTCCTTCAGAGACATTGTCCGACCCGGATGATTCATCTCCTTAAAAGGATATTTCAGCAAAGAGATCAAAATCTTCTTGGCTTCTTCAACCTGAGAGGAAGTTACTGGAATTGATAATGAAGGTAGTGAAGGAGATGGAGTCGGTTGACTAAGAACACGGCGCAAACTCTCGAAGTATGCTGCTGGATTTGACATTGCACTTGTGGTTGGGGAATCGGCAGTCTTTTGTTTCTTAGAAGTGGGAGTAGCTGGTGTCTCAACAACTGGAACAGGGGCTGGTGCTGTGAAAACAGTGGCTGGAGCTGTGTAAACAGGAGCTGGTGCTGTGAAAACAGTGGCTGGAGCTGTGTAAACAGGAGCTGGTGCTGTGAAAACAGTGGCTGGCGCTGTGTAAATAGGGGTTGGTGCTGTAAAAACAGGGGCTGAAATTGCTTGAGCAGGGGATGGAGTTGTGTGAACAGGAGCAACAAAAGAAAGTGGCATGGGCGCGATGTAAGAATCGCCCGTATCGCCAGTTTCATCATCAGCACGTGCAGAGGAGTGTTGAAGGCTTTGAGCAGACTCGGGATGAAAAGTGGGAGTGCGAGCTGGTTCACCTTCCTCAGATTCTTCCTCTTCTGACACGATGAGTTTTCTTTTTGCTTTGGTAGACTTGCTCTTTGAGACAACTACAAAGACAAAAGAAAATAAAAGTGAGGTATAAGAGAAAGAGGTATGTACAAAGTAAATAGAAATCGAACTTCAAAAAAGATTACCTGTGCCATATTTTTCAACGCTTTCTACAGGAGCAAAAGCTTTAAGAGTCTTGGCCGAAATTGCAGAGAGAATGGTGCTAAAGAAGGCCTGCCACCAAACTTTGAAATCCTCTGTGGTGTTTGGAGTACATGGGGTCTTTGAAGTAGAAAACATGAGGCTTTTGGTGGGGAGAACACTAGAGATTGAGATGAGATCTCTCTTGGTTGAAAAGGTGTTTCTAATCATGGGATTCTTTGTTAAAATAAAAAGATATGGAGGCACGGGCACACTTTGTACAAAACCAAATTGGCGGGCAAAAAGAGCAGGTGAGTATAGTTCGGAGCTGCATTTTTTATTTAAATTTCCAGATTCAATTACTCTACCATAATGCAGCTCACGAGTGATCAAATAACTCGCCCAAAGTTTGGTTAAAACCGACTTGTTACTGGGAAGTAGAAGGCCATACGGTCGGAGCCAAAGTGGGAAGAGAGAAGAGTCATTAAAGGGAAAGAAGAGAGAATTATCCCTTGAAAAATCAAGTTGACAAAAGAAAGCCATGCATTCAGAAAAAGATTTGCCTGAAATTCCTGCCGAAATCCATCTACGGCTGAAACTAGTTTGTTCTATTTTAGGCACAGGATTTGGAGAGGGACCAAAGTCTTTGAAATATTCAAAAAGCCAAAATTGTAATATCCACAGGGGGCCACCAGAGGGGGTAAGGCCAGCTTCTACAACATCAAAAAGAGATCTATACAAATGGCTGAGAACAAAAGGAGCTAGGGCCAACTTTCGGCCTGATGCAAGTGCAATGGCTAAATTTTTAAACTCTTTGGTCATACTATTTGCAGAAACACAAAAGAGAAATCTATCTAGAAATTGAAGGAGAAATGCACAATGCTCTTGATCCGAAACCAAAGTGCTACGTTTCTTTTCGGCTTGAATAAATTTACCGAAAGAAAGTCTAGTATTTGAATCATTAAACTTCACATCAGTTGGGAGAAGTTGGAGGGAAGCACTTACCTCTTCACCGTGAGGAAACAAACCGGTGAGGTGTGTAACATCAAAAATAGTCGGAGCCATTGGTCCACAACCAAAATAGAAGGCATTTGAGGATCGACTCCAAAAGCATAAAGCTGCGGCAATCATTGAACGGTCCATTGGCAATGGATGCCGAGAGAGCTCTATGCATTCCGCGATTCCCATTTCAACCCAACGTGCATGATGGCAAGAACGAACCCTATCAACCCATTCAACCCATTGAGGGGGAGCTTTGTTCCAAGTGCGGATCGATTTTGATTCAAACCAACCTTCCCACGAAATTGGTGATTCAAAAAGAAATTTTTCATTACCAAAACGTGGGAAAACTTGTCGAATCTCGGTGTCATTGAAGGGTTGTGTAAAAGAGGGGCCAAGAGTGAGATCATTTGAATTTGGAAGTGTAAAAACTTCATTGTCATTGTATGTACCTTCAATAGAAGAAAAAATGGTCGAGGGTGACGAAGGAGCTTCCGATGGTGAGGAACGCAACGGTGTAAATCGCGTTCTAACCATGATTACTTGATGAGAGGTGAAATTGTTGATGAAATTAGTGGGAAGAAGAGGAAAGACAGAGTTATCGTGGAAGAAATATGGAAGTTTTTTGAAGGTCAAGAATGGAGGAAATGGGTTTCGTTGGATGTGAAGGAAAGGAAATGAAAAGGTGGAAAGAGAAAAAGGATGTGTTTGGATCTTTGTGGTTTTTTGGAAATGGTGTATATTTAAGGAAAGTATTTGGGCTTATCACCTGATGATAAGAGATTTGGCTTATCTACATTTTTTGAAATTTAAAAATTTATTATCTAATTTTTAAATTCAAAAATGGGGGGGCAAATGTTGGGCCAAATATATATGGGCTGGACAAATTTCAAGTAGGCTTATTTAAGGACCACAAGAAATTAAAGTCCATCAAGAAAATTGAAGTCCAACAGCCCAAATAAAAATCTGATGAAGATCCAACAGCAAGATGGCTACCATCAAACCAAGCATTTGACTAGCCCAATCCAGCAACAGAGTTAGGACACGCATGGGAGGCCAAATTCCAAAATCAGCATCAGTTGAGCATCAAATGAGCATCAAACCGGCACCAGACCAGTAAGAGATCAAGAGGGAAAAATCAGCAAATCAATTGTTGGACTAAGTCAGCAACGGTTCCTATTTTTAAGGGATGTGGCAGCATGTTTTAAGGAAGCACAACAGCTATGTTCAGCCAGTAAGCAAGCATTTGGACGTGGCCAGCAGCTCCAACATTTGTCTATAAATAGGAGAAGAAGGAATGAAGAAAGACCACTCTCAACATCACCAAAAACTACCTGCTAGTTTACTTAATTTTATCTAGTTTAGCTTCTAATTATTTCAGTTCCAGCAATTGTTATTTATTCTTATTAGCTGTAATCAGTCCTTTATTTTATGGTAATTTACTACACGTACTTCTTCATAGAGTAGCTCTCTTTAATTCAATTAAATTAGCCTGTCTCTGATTTAATTAATTTAGTTTGCTGTTACTTGCTCTTAAATTAGTTCATTCTATCTACTTAGTTTAATTGCAATTTCTTCTTCTCTCTTCATTTCATTCCGTAATTTTATTTTTTAAAGTCCTATTGGCCAGCCATAGGCAAGAAAGAATCCTGATAAAGGGAAGAACCCCACCCCTTACACAATCACCTACTCTCTTTTCATCCAATCTCGATTTGTAGGTGGCTTATTGATCGGTCGAAAATCAATATTGATTGATTTCTTGGCTTTCTTCTGATCAATCGGCGCCCGGGGTCGAAAGGATTAGCTTGATTCTGAACTATCCTAGTTCTGGCACGCCCGCGTACACCGAAGGCCAATTTTTGTGCAAACAATAATATATCTTTTAACCTCAATAGGATCCATAACTAAGCTAGGCCCCTAGCTTTGACTACAAGGACTTCTATTAAGATAATTTTAATATTTCAAAAGTCGGTTTGGACATGTATAATTCTAGAGAGTTATATCAAAAAATATTTCTACAAAAATAATTTTAAACAAAATTAACTAATACAAAGGGGGCTAACATACATTAAAAACAACTTTAAATTACAAATTACGCACTTATCCAAAATTTTCTTCTGGATTAAAGTATTGTAGATATATGCATCATGTATGACATTACCTAGCTTCAATTTAATAAAAACACAAGTAAAAGACAACTTTAATTTGATCATTTCAGTCACTCAACAATCTAAAGCTTCATAAAACAGTGGAATAACTTTTGAATGTATTGAAGAAATGAATACATATATAAATCAAATGCTTAAACCATTAAATCATTGATATATAAATTATTGAAATGGAGTCCTTATCATTTTT
>JAESVK010050785.1:0-22981 GCA_017140935.1 Hamamelis virginiana | reverse complement strand
ACTGTGGCATTTCCGCATAGGGGTAACCCTGTGTGGGGTGTTACAGTTGCCCATACCAATGCCACGCATATCTTTTCCAAAGCACTATAGTTCACTTCATAATCCGCCATCTTCTTGCTGAGGTAGTAGATGGCATTCTCTTTCAAGGATTCTTCAAGATATTGAGCTAACATAGCTCCCATCGCGGTTTCGGTGACAGTTAAGTAGAGTAATAACGGTTCACCTTGTCGCGGGGGAACCAGTATTGGTGGGTTGCTCAAATACCTTCTGATGGTATCAAATGCCTCTTGACATTCCTCATTCCACTTAGTCGGTACATCCTTCTATAGCAGCTTGAAAATCGGCTCGCAGATAGTCGTCAGCTGAGCTATGAAACGGCTGATAAACTGAATTCTTCCCAAAAATCCCCGGATTTTCTTTTCTGTCTTTGGTGGTTGTATCTCCATGATGGCTTTGATTTTCCCCGGATCTACTTCTATCCCTCTCTGTGTGATCATAAAACCGAACAGCTTCCCAGCAGTCACTCCAAACGCACATTTCTGAGGGTTCAGACACAGCTTGTACTTGATAATTCTTTCAAAGATCTTCTTCAGAGCAGCTAAATGTCCTTCCCTATCCACAGACTTCACGATCATATCATCTACGTACACTTCCACCTCCTTATTAATCAAATCATGCAGCAATGTGGTAGCCATCCTTTGGTATGTCGTGCCAGCATTCTTAAGGCCGAAGGGCATAACCCGATAACAAAATGTCCCCCATTGTGTGATGAAAGCAGTCTTTTCCATATCTTGAGGAGCCATTTTGATCTGATTATAACCCGAAAAGCCATCCATAAAATATAAGAGTGCATGGCCAGCAGTGTTGTCAACCAATACATTTATATGAGGCAGAGGGAAATCATCCTTAGGACATGCCTTATTGAGATCTCTGAAATCAACACACATTCGTACTTTCCCATCCTTCTTAGGCACTGGAACAATGTTGGCTAACCATTCTGGGTACTCCACTACTTGCAAAAATCCGGCATTCATCTGCTTGATCACCTCATCCTTAATCTTCAAGGCCCATTCTGGCTTCATTCTCTGCAACTTCTGCTTGACCGGCTTCATGTTCGGATCAGTGGGGATGAAGTTCTGCACAATGTCGGGGTCAATGCCTGGCATATCTTGGTACGACCATGCGAAAGCTTCAATGTTCTCTTTCAAAACCTCTACCAATGATTCTCTCTCTTGTGGTGACAGTGTTGATCCAATTTTAATTATTTTAGGTGATTCATCCGCCCCTAAATTGATTGAAATTAATTCATCCATGTAAGGTTGAGCATGCCCCTTTCCATGTTGCTCATCTAGCTCAGGAGGAACATCCACTCGCGGGTCTATGTTCATGCCATACAAATCCAATGATGATAAAAAAGAGACGCTGCAAGAGAGATGAGAAGAGAATAAATATTTCTTTTATTAATTGAAAGGGGAATAACAGAACACAGAAGATGAAACAAACTGACACTCGTACCTCCTTAAATGAGGTCGAGGTTTTTATTGGAAACAATAAAATCCTACACTACTACAAAGAAAGCAGGGAAATCCTATACTACTGAAGACACCTATAAGTTATCATCAGATGGAAGTGATTCGATCTCCTCACAATCATGGATGAAAAGATAATCTTCAAAGCCCCAGTTTGGTAAAGGTGGAGTTATGGGTTCAATTGGATAGATCACCTCGACTTCATAAGTATGCACTTCAAGACACAGAACCGCCTGCTTGGGCTCTCCTTCAATAACCTGTACGTACTCAAACCCTGATAATAATACTTCTGACAGTTCCTGGTTGATCTCACAGATTGGTACTCAACTATTTCTATTCATTTCCATATCTCCCTTCAAAGTGACCACTGATCCCTGGTGTGGAAACTTGATTTTCTGGTGAAGTGATGATGGTATAGCCCCGGTCGGATGAATCCACGGTCTTCCTAAAAGTAGATTAAAACTGGCTGGTACATCTAGGATCTGAAAATTGACCTTGAATTCCACTGGCCCAATAAAAACTAGAAGAGTCACCATTCCCACAACTTCTCTGCGAGTGTTGTCATAAGCCCTGACAGTCTGTCCTGATGGTGAAAATTCAGATGCTTCAATCCCCAATGTGACAGTAGTACTGAGCGGACACACATTCAATGCTGATCCGTTGTTAACCAAAACTGAGGGAACTCTCTTTCCCAGGACATCTACTGTGATGTACAAAGCTTGCAGATGATTACTCCAACTCTTGGGTAAGTCAGATTCAGTAAATGAGATGGACAGTCCATGATGAACCGGATTTACCAAACCCACACTACTACAAAAAAGGTATTAGAAGACAGACATTTAAAGACAGTTTTGATAACCGTTGTCTAATAGTAGAAATGAAGACAGGTTTTTTAACAGTCCTTAAAGGTCAACTATTGAAGACATTCTTTAAGACGGTTAAGAAAAACCGTCTTGGTATTAAACCAATACGGCACCGTTTCAACATTTGGTGCTATGGATATATGTATAGTTTTTTTTTTTCTCTCACTTTACTTTTCCCTGCTAGCGCGAAAAGAAGGCGCCCTTTTTTCCCAAGGTGCGATTTTGACATACCCTCTCTCCCTCTTTGTCGCTCTCTCTTAGCATCATTGTCTGGTTCAAACCCTAACTCACTCTTGGCATCACAGCTGGTCCAAACCCTAAGTCTCTCTCAACATCAAAACTGTTTCAAACCCTCACCTAGCTTTCTTTCTCTATCTACACCTCTAGCGCGACACTGAGCTGACAATCCAAACCCTAACTCGCCTTCATTCGATCTCATCCCTCATCGATGAGGCTTGTTTGAGTGGCATCCATCATCATTCTCGTGTGAAGAAACTTCCATGGCCACCAATTGATTTACAGGTGGTTCTCCAGAAGTGCCATCATCATCCATCATCATCCTCGTGCGAAGGAAGTGCTTCATTGCCGGAATAGTAGAGGCCATGGTCACCGGTCATTTGAGACTCGTCTGAACGGCATCCCTATCTCCCAGACATTTGTTGTAAGAAACGCTAGGTCAGTAGATTTCTAGATAAATTTTAACTCTGTTTAATAGATTTGTGCATAGGTACATTGGTGTGTATTAGATTTGGTTGAAAGCTGTAGCTACTCCCCCCAATTCCCGGGTTGCCATGGTATAAAGGATCATAGTGTTTTTATTTCTAGTTGAGGTTTAATTTTTTTCTTTTTTGGCATGGTTTCTCACTTTAGTGAATCATGGCTAGACTTTGGGTTGCTCTGTTTTGCTGGAATCTTCCACCTTCTGCTTGATTTTAGACAGGATTAGTTAGGGTTTCGAGATAGATCATGGCTATTTTCCATTTTGATAATTAGGGCTTTCATTTTTGTCTTTCTTTTTTATCTCTATCTCTATTTGGCTGGTGCTGTTGTTGCTTCCATCTCGTTGGTACTGCTGCTTCTTCCACAAACCAGGTATCTTCTTCTTTTTCTTCTCTCCCTAACTCTATGTATACATACGTGACAAATTTTGCATTTGTGCCATTGGCGTTTCAAATGACATGAATGCATCTGTGATACTCACTAGATTGTTATTTTTCTCACATGAAAACTCCAATAAGGTAATGGATTTCTAACATGGCCATTAAGATTTTACACGATTCTTGGAAAATTGGATGTCTAATTTGGGTTTTAGTGAATTGTTGTGATTTCTGTTGCTAATGAATGAGGGGATTTTTTGGGGTTTATGATGGACATGTAGGTAAGAAAGCTGCAGAATTTGTCGTCGAGAATATGCACACAAATATTATCAGAATGCTCAAAGATTGTATGGGACATACAGCAAAGGAGGAAGCTGTTGAAGCTGGATTTCTTAAGACAGGTAATTGCTTTGGGATTCTTTTGTTATAGTTATCAAAAGCCAATGAATATTTATCCATAGTTTTGTTTTTCTTTTTTATTTCTGAGGTTAGATCTTTCATTTGATATTAAGATATACGTTTGTGATTATCTCATGTCTTGCCTACGAGCTATTTAAATTGAAGATGGTGGACTGTCATATTATGGGACTCATGTTCTATTGGTTTGACCTTGAAAGAATTTGTCACAGTTGGCCATCAAAATTTTATGTAGGGACTATAATGCAATATAGTCAATATAGTATCGGCACTCGGATTAAGAAATCAGTATGGATCCATTATATGGGTTCTGCCTCATTCTGGATTAAATTTATCTTTCAGAAAAATCTTGAGCTCTGTTTTTCTTTTTTTTTTTTCTTTCTTTCTTTTTTTTTTGGGTCCCATGAATGTTATGACTTATGAAGACAGACAATAAGATGAAATCCAATAGATGAGATTCTAAATCCGGTACTTATATAAATTTTTCTTTAATTTATTTTTTCTTTTCTCAATTCCATGATAAGTACATATGTCATTTTGCTTTAAAATCTGAGCAATAATTTTGAATCACTAAAATGAGTAAATAATTCCTCCAAACGCGCGCCCTTCCCCACTCCAGTGCCCACCCCCTGGGAAAAAAAAAAAGAAAAGAAAAGAAAAAGAAACCCAAAAGAAAGACTAAACACAACCATGGTATATCTGCCACAACATGTGTGCCAATGATGTTAGTCTAACGTTCAGTTGCTTTTTGGTGATTTCTTTCCAAAAGAATCAGATACTCTAGAAATATTTTAGCAGTCAATGAACCCTTATATTTGTAATTCAGCTGCTGTTTCTTTATGCAGAAACCCATAATGCCTCCTGAGTTGTACAGAGTAGCATGTGATTCACATCTCATAGGAGTGTCCGGATACTCTAGAGGGGTAGTTCTTCTTTATCCAATTTAATCTTTTCTTTAGCATTAAAATTTCCATTCCTATATCTTGCTTCATGAGGTACATTAAATTACATGAAAAATTTTAAAAAAATGATATCGATGATGATTACAAATTTTCATGTTTTCCTTGTTATACTTTTGCCATCTTCAACAGGGCCTTCCTGTCTTTGCTATTGGTGTGGGGCTCAGCACGTTTGACAAAGTGTCTGTAAGGATTATGATAATTCAAAACCCTCTTTAAGATTTTTAATAGTTATATCTGACTTGCACTTTAGAAAACAGTTGTTCAGAATCATGTTTTTATATTTGAAACTCGGACATGTGCTACTGATTTCAAGTTATATATATATATATATATATATATATATATATTATTTTGGTTACTTATTTTTTTGTTTTCGGACCAACTTTTTTTTATAATATCAGATTCTTGGATTTATAGATGGTGAACTTAAGGGTACAAAATTCCATTCATGATGGATATGTTAGTCTAGTTCTTGGTTTCTACTTTCAAGTTTGGATTTAAAAATATACAAAGCATGTCACACTTTAATGTTTTCTCATGATGGGACATGCCTGATTTGAGAAAAATATGTGTTGGTTAAATCATAGCAGACGTGAGTGCTTGACTAGGTTAGTAGCTTTGTAATTTCTACATATTGCCCTGCACTTGGTTAACTTTCTAAGGACTCTACAGTGTATATTTGAGTGAATTTGATTTATTGAGAATAATTTTTTTTCCCGTTCTGTAAGCAATCTGATAATTAGAAAACTCGAATAAGTATCGTAGTCGGAACTTGGAAGTGTTTGCTTACAAATTCCATGGTTGTGTGAAATAATGTCTCGGTAAGAGATTACTTAAAATATGAAAAATTCTTTTCATATCACTAGTACCTTATCATGTGTTTTGCTATAGTTTTTTGCATATGTCCAATCAATGCTTGCGAGTAAATATTATACTTTATTATGAATCTCATATGTAGTTCTCTAGTAAGGTGCCCCATAGTGTTAAGAATGGGCTGCAAGTGCATTTCCGTATTAATAATGGAATTTTCTCTTCTAGTAGTGAGCTGATCAGAAAAATCAAAATACTGCAGTAACCAAAAGAAAAAACTGGATTCTTCCTCTCTCTAGTTAAGCTCTCCTATTCCAATTTAAAGAATGAAAAGACTTACCAAGTTGGTCTTTTCATAGCCTTAAAGGGAGCAGCCAAACATAGATCATTTACTGGTCCTTTTATGGATCTTATTCTACTCATGTCTGGTTAGTACATGTGGAGAGATAGACGAACAAACAAAGAAACTGATAAACTTATAGGGTAAAAAACAAATGTAGGTAGTAAAGGTAGAAGCCAAAACCTCTCAGAAACTAGAGCTCTGATGCCATGTCGGTAGATTAGAAAATGAGAGAGAAAGAGAGAGAGAGAATGATGAGAGTTGATAAAGAACATTAGTGATGCATTTCTTATTGTTTGGCAACTAGGAAAATGCAATAAAGTGATGGAAAATTGTATTTTTGTTGATAACTGTAAGAAAATACAAAGAATAGAGAGAGTTTCTCTTTCTAGAAGTAAAAATCAGATCTGAAAACTGGTTCAAATTTCCAACTCTCTCTATTTATAGGGAATCTTCTAGTTGTAACTAACTAAGAGAGAATACTAAGGTGACTAAGCTGTCACCAAGCATTAATACTAAATAACAATTACAAAGAACTAACAAAACATAAGCTTTGAACCAAACAGTAGCTCATGGCAGCAGCATTAATCAGCAACAGTATGTATAATCTGACAGTGGCTTAAGACAGTAATATCAGGTCAGCAACTGAGCAACTGAGTAGTAGAGACTACGGGCAGCAACTGTACTGTACTGCTATCTATGCCATTACATCAATTAGAGCACAAAACTCAAGGACTGATCTATCTTTAACTTTGTTCTTATAAAGATTAAAGTACAAAAATACCTTTAGAATAAGCCTAACATATAATGCTTGACAAATTTAATTTTTTCTATGCATATAAGGAAAAGTTCTTTCTTTTTTAATGCATGCATTTATTGTTATTCACATCTGAAGCTTTATAAAAATATCTACCACTGTGAAAGTTTGTATGCTTACTCCATATCATTTCTTTTATGCTCAGTCTTTGATTGTGGAGTAATCAGGGAAAAGAAAAGAGAATTGGTATCTTACAACAGCTGCTCCTATTCCGTCCTATGCATAAAGCTCTATTTGTTGAATGGGAAATTTCTTTTAGATGTTTTGTCAAACAGTCACATACTTTCATGGAAGTTGATTCAATTGCTTTTTAATTAAATTTATAATTTTCCTTTTTACCAGGGTGATAGTATCGTGGCTTGCACACTGATATTTCAGGTGGAAAATGTTATAGCAGAGTTTGAGAAAATCCTCCCTGCTGATGAGTTCACTACTACAATAATAGTCAAAGAAAAAACTATAATCAATCCATATAAATGTACTCTTCAATATGTATATATTGAGATGGTTTGTGTTATATAATGTCTTTGCAGTTTTGCAGTGTTGAAAGCTATTCTGATGTAGAAATTGATGAAGTTCGATTAGAATTCATGAACTTCGTTCGTGATAATATGTGAAGTGGTTGGTACTTTTTTTGAGGTAAAAAAATGGATGGACTGTTTTTTGGCTGATGTCAAAGGAAAATTTCTCCAAACTTGGAGTGGCTCCCATTTTGGTGACATTTTTTTTGTAATTCATTGGAGCCATTGGAACTATATATCTGCATGAATTGGGCTTCTTGATAAGAGGAGAAAGAGGCAAAGTAATTTTTTGAGGGGTAAATCACCTAACTAGATATAATAGTGATATCGTTTGAGATATAAATTTATTATATCTTTTATACTCATAGAGGTGTATTTGATATTGTAGTTGAGATTGTATGTGCAAGCCAAACCCTGTTTTGCAATGCTGGAAACACAGATTTTGTGCCGTCTAGTTCTATATTGTTAGATTGAAGATATATTCATCTTCAGGTATAAACCCTCTTATCTAATATGTATTAATTTCTACTTCTCTTGGTGATTGTTGGTTGCTGATGATATGGGAGGCGCGGAAGGCGCCATATGATTGAAATATAGTTTGGTTATAATTATAGAAGTGTTATATGCTATTAATTTGACAGGTAAAAATTTGGGAATATTGCAAAAATAGAGGAAACTCTGCCGGATTTTCGTCTCGAAAAACAAATTTATTTCTTTACATACTTTCCTAAGGATGAAATGCTACTAGTTTAATTTAGAAATCCATTGATGTCATTGATTTCTTACTTTGAATAATTGAACTGACATTTGTATTTCTTTATTTATATATAGGTTCTAAGTTGCATCGATACGCAAAGTTGGTTGCGCAAAGACTTTTGGAATGGGTATGAAATCTAGATAGCTTGCTTCATGTATATCCATTGTGACTTCAATTGAATGGATGAAGTCTGTAATTGAAATCGCTTCCGTGCCATATGATTGAAATATAGTTTGGATATAATTCTAGAAGTGATATATACTATAAATTTGACAGGAAAAAATTTGGGAATATTGCAAAAATAGAGGAAACTCTGCCGGATTTTCGTCTCGAAAAACAAGTTTATTTCTTTTCATACTTTCCTAAGGATGAAATGCTACTAGTTTAATTTAGAAATCCATTGATGTCATTGTTTTCTTACTTTGAATAATTGAACTGACATTTGCATTTCTTTATTTATATATAGGTTCTAAGTTGCATCGAAATGCAAAGTTGGTTGCGCAAAGACTTTTGGAAGGGGTATGAAATCTAGATAGCGTGATTCATGTATATCCATTGTGACTTCAATTGAATGGATGAAGTCTGTAATTGAAATCGCTTGTTTGCAATTTATATGCATGTTATTTGGAAGGAGTGTTTCCAAATTAAATTTAACACAATAGCTTTTATATGATTTTGGTTATATATGGGGTACATGTTTGGTCTTAATGAAGTGAATGAAAATATTTTTATTATGTTTGCTAGCGCTTCTTTTATGTACGTACTCAATTTATATGCATATAGGAGTTTTGATACATATTACCAATTAGAAACGTGTACAGGTTTATAGGGAACACTTACAGGTTGCCTAAATTAACAGGTTAACATATAAATTAAAATGAAAAAAAAAAAAAAAAAACAAAGAAGCCTTTTAAGGACAGTTTTTAGTTGTCATGAAACACAGATAAGAAGACAGTTTTTAGCCGTCTTTAAAATATCACAATATGAAGACAGTTTTTAACTGTCTTTAAAATACACAGATATGAAGACAGCTAAAAACTGTCTTAAAAAGAGACAGATATGAAGACGGCTAAAAACTGTCTTCAAAATAGATATATATGAAGACAGCTAAAAACTGTCTTCGAAGGTTCAGATACGAGGACAGCTAAAAACTGTCTTCAAAAGGGTCCGGACTTTAGAAGACACGGCTAGGGAAGACAGTTTCCTAACTGTCCTCGTATGTCTATGAAGACAGTTTTTAGCTGTCTTCTAATCCTTTTTTTGTAGTAGTGCCACCAAACCCTCAGGGGACGTATCAATAGGAACCTGCACCTGATTCAACAAACGAAGCACTGTATGCCTGTGTTTCTGTGAAGCCATAAGCAATCCCCAAATGGTAATATTAGCTTGTGTTTTCTTCAACTGTTTCAGTATCTCTTCCTCTTCTTCTATGACATCTGATCGCTGACTCTTCTCTAATTCTCCCAACGGATTACTAGCTTCCAAATGAGCTGGCTTGAAATGGAGTCCGCCTCGAGTCAGATGGTCTACTTCCTCATCACTAGCCCACAAATTCTCTATCGTCTCGGGTGTGCTCAGAAGATCCTCCCACTCAATTATACCAATCAAATCTCTAACTTCCCCGGTGATCTTCGCGACTGAAGAGGTTCTTTTCTCAAATTGTTTCTGCATGATATCTTGACTCAACCCTTCGGGTGAAGAAGAAATAACTGGTTCAACTTCTGCGGGCAAATCATCCCACCCTGTAGGAATGATAGGTTCATCAGAAGTCTTTCTCGATGAATAGAGCACATAATAATCAAATTTGCCGCTCGATTCTCCTAACAATCCGACCTCCAGGTCTCCAGCTAGATACCTCTCCTTTAACTGATGTTGGGAATTCCCACTTTTAGGAGCTTCCTCAAGAACTTCAGGTTGCTCAGGTTCTTCATACTGATACAATTCTCCATCATCAAGTAAATCTTGAACCAATTTCCCTAAAACTCTGCAATTCTCCGTGTCATGCCCGAAGATGTTGTGGTACTGGCAAAAAGGCTTATGGAAGTGGGGTATAAGTGGGGTGATGAGGCCTTGGGACCGGGCTTGGTAAAAGGCTTCGGTTAAGGTAGTTTTGAGTGAGACATATGGGCGGATTGGGTGACGAATTTTTGGGTCGTCGAGGCCCAGGGCATTGATTTGAGCTAGTGGCGGTACAGCATGGGTTGGGAGAGGATTACTGGTGACATTTGGTTAACTTGGTGGATTTGGTGGGGCAATGACTTTCTTATCAATGAGGTCTTGGATTTCATGGCGAAGGCGCATGCATTGGTTGGTGTGATGGCCCTTAGATTGGTGGAACTGGCAATACTCATTTTCTTTGAAATTTCTGGGCAAATGATCTGGAAGAGGCCGGGGTTCCAAAGGGGTAAGGAGACCACGTGCCTTCAATTTCTCAAGGACACGTTCCAGGGACATGTATAGATTGGTGAATTGGCGGGCCGGCTCTCTAGCTTGGAATGGGCGGTTTGATTGGGTAGCTTGAATAGGTTGGGCAATAGCATTGACTTCATGATTGGGTTTGCAGTTGAGAGGTGGTTGGCGGTTTCTGAAGGGTTCTTCGGCCTTGAGAGCCCCACTAGCCAGAGTATCTTCAACTTGAGTGCCAGCAATAACGAGGGCTTTGAAGTTAGGGAAATACTGCGAGAACAAGTACTTGTTGTAAATGGGCAAGAAACTCTTCAGCACCATCTGCACCTGTTCATCATTTGTGGGCCTGTGGGTCATCTGCGAAGCTTTCGCCCTCCATCTGGAAATGAAGGCAGAAAAACTCTCCCTCGGTTCCTGCTTAGTAGTCTCAAGATCCCTACGAGTCACATCAATCTCAATGTTGTACTTGAAATGATTAGTGAACTCATTGCAAACATCCTCCATGTCTTCAACTTAGTTTCATCTAAGGATAAAAACCACTTCGAGGCTGACCCTTTTAGTGATTCATGAAACATCTGAGCCAACAACTCATCATCGGCTCCACGAGGTTGCATCGCCCTCACATACATCTTCAAATGGGTTTTAGGGCAACCCATCTCATCAAACTTCTCTAATTCCGGCATCTTAAAACTGAACGGCATACGGGCCTTGGGGAACAGTGAAAAAGATGTCACATCAACCATGTCATCAGACCGACGCATCCCCTTCAGGGCTTTCTCTAAGGCTTCAACCTTACTCAACAACAGGATCGGATCCCCAGAGAGGAATCTAGATCCACTGGGCTTGCCATCCAGATTGATGGGCTTAGACTTGGCTCCTGCCTGGGCCTTGGCACTGTCATCAACTTGGGCTGGAATAGGTGGATCAGAGGTACTCTTCAGGTTCTCTAAGTGGGCCTCCCTATCCTGATCTGTACTGGTCTGTTTATCTTGGGACATTTTCTTAATCTGTTCAGTCTCACGGGCCAGGGCATCAATTCGGTCCATGATAGCATTCAACACTGTAGCAGTGGTACTGGATTCTCCGTCAGTCATTGTAGGTGTGGTTGGGGTTCGATACTGAAAAGACGCCCTCTAGAATCACGACGCCAGGCCATAATTTTACACCATGAAATGGGGTTTTTTTTTTAGAAAATATGGACGAGTCCATGATGCTCAAAACCTATTGACAGACTATCAAAGAGGTGCTATCCAAATAGAAAGAAAGAGAAAGGAGAAAACCGTCCTATCATAATTCTGATTCACTTCCCTATTTCACAATGGCATTTCCTTAGAAATTATGAAATAAATCGGAAACACCAATAGGGAAATAAAACATTGTTGGCCCAAAATATACTCTAGAGGGGGGGTGAATAGAGTATTGGCAATTTAAAAACTAATTTAAAAATGTGATAGAGTGTTTTTGAAAACTCAAACTTTTAATAACTAGAATGCAAGATTAAATCTCAACTCAGCAAAATATAAAGCAAGTAAATAAATTTAAATGCAAGAGATAGAGTTGGAGAAATTCAAACACAAGGATTTTAACGTGGTTCGGTCTCCGCCTACGTCCACGCCTCAAGATCTCCGTCTCAAGGATTAATCCACTATCAATCTCACTTCCGGTGGAGATTCAAACCTTTACACAGCCTTCTTTCACAGTGGAAGACTCTCACCAAACAAGGTTTATACAAAACCTTAAACTCACAAGAAATACAAGTGAATATGGATGACCACCAATATGATTCTCAACAACACTGAGAATACATCAAATACGCTCTCAATAATATCTCTCAAAGATTTAAACTAACTTGCTCATAGAGAGAAATACAGGAATTGAATCACTCAAGAATGATGAACACTTGTAAGCTGCAATAGTGTATATGATTGTGTGTAGAATTAAGCTTCATGGCAAGTGTATTTATAGCTTTAGAAATCAGCTATACGTTGGAGCGTCTAGGAGGAGCGTCTTAGCAATCTGCAGATTCAAACTGGTTTGAAAAATGCAACAAATCCGTTTGAAGATGCAGCCATGTTTGAATCAGCATTCACAATGTCAAATGTTGCAGCAGCAGCTTTGACAATTACTCCAACAGCAATCTGCCACTATTCCTGCAGAACACTTATTTACATATAAACATTTAAGTAAATGGTTGCATTTTACTTTTAATTACTTTTACTTTCATTTACTTAAGTTTACAATGTAAATAAGGAAGTACCCCCCATTTGGATTCAATGGAAAATACTAGAAAATCAAATTCCCAATAAATCAAAATGTAGAAAATCAATTTTAGTACAAAAAATAATTTTCTTCAACAGTATCAAAAATTGATCTATCGAGTAGGGTATTATATACCACGTATAAAAGCTCCTCAAAGCTGTACTCAGTTAATGAGTATATAGGGATCAATTACCGCCAAAAATTATTTTGAAAAACTCAATATATCAAAAATTCATTTTTCATACTTAGCCAAATTTTTCATAGGGAAAAACAGTTTCTGGGAATAGTAACATCTTCAATACTTGAGCCTCCAATTCATGGATTTTGTTGTCCATTTGTTTGCTCCAGTCTATCTTGAAAATATGTCTTACAAATTTAACATTTAAGCACAAGATATTTGGATAACGCAGCGGCAAATGTTTGTTATCATTGAAACCATATAACATATGCTGGATTGGAACCATTTAGGCTAACAATCTCCCCCCTTTTGATGATGACAAACAATTATGTAAAATTTGTAATATAGCCAAGACAAGATAACAATTTCAAGACAATATAGCCAAGACATGACAACAATAATTTTACCATATACATATTTCTCCCCCTTTTGTCGTCAACAAAAAGCAGTGAGCAAGAGCAAGAAAAATATATTCAATACAAAAAGATGGTATTTCCACAGCTTAAACCTTGAACTGATACATCAATGTTTAAAGCTAAACGGACCGATGAAGCTTCATGCCATGATAGAGTCGCAAACTTCATTCTCGTCGGATGATGAAGTGTTAGCTGCCATCTTATACTCTTGACAAAGAGTTGCAAGCCAACAGAAGTTATTACTGAAGAGAATGTTCTGAAAGATCGATATTTTCTTCATCATCGGTTGAGGAAGTTTGGCCTTTTCATACCATGCGAAATGATGATGGTGATGATACTCTGATGTTCTCAAGGAGATGAGGAAATCAAAGTTGAAATCAACGAACATTGTATAAAGGAGGAACTCTTAGTGTAACTTATTTAGCCATGATACATGTCAGAAGAGAGTGAGCATACAATAGAGTTTCTCTTCATGGTGGAGCTTTCGTCTAAAGAAAAATTACTTAGAATAATTTTCTTTATTTGTCAATATCCAGAGTTAACCACAATTACATCTGATGTCAAATGCTGCTTAAGCTATAGTCCTTGCAGGTGTTGTGTTTACCAATGGCAACTAAGGCCTAGCAAGAGCACTCGCTTTTGGCAGATTGGAAGCGGCATCTGTGGTAAGTATCTGAATATCAAGATGAATGATATGAAGAAAAGTGTGAAAGGTTCTGTGAAAAACCACAGACATGGATTCGCAGCGGAAAGGTAAAACAAAACTTTTTGTTTAATAAAAATAAATCCATGTACACAAAACCTCCAAGAACGAATCAAGCATCGGATCATATATATAAATAAACACAATTAATCAAAGCATATAAAAACTCACTTGATTGTGTTCTTCGGTGTAGGAATCCTTCGAGTTTCAAACGGATGAAACCTCCAAAGCGTATCCACACGAGAGCAAAACTCCGAAAGCCTTCCTTGTCTTCCACAACTCTTTGTGGCAAGCAAGAATGGAGAGGGAGAGGAGAGAGAATTCGGCCCTAGGGTTTCCTTGTGACCTAGAGTGTGTTTAACACTCATATTTATAGACTTTCTCCTCTTTGGGGGGTGTTTGGTTACTAGTGCTAGCATGACCAATCATCCTCGAATAGAGTAATCCTATTCTCGGTTAGTATTGACTTTTAATCAATTAACGTTTAATTATTAAAGTCAAACAAACTCCATGATAGGATTCCCCTCTCTCAAGCTTAAGGAACTCACTTACTCTCTATTGTGTGTGACCCTTTGGGTTCACCCTAACCTAGCAGTGACAGGGACATCTCTATGTCTCCCAAAATAGAAACTTTCTATTTTAAGGTTCAATTGGAACGATTCCAATTTTGCCCTCATTGATAACACTTTATCAATAGGCTTTCACTGGTCATGAGTGACATCTAGCAACATATCATGACATACCCTAGGTTTAGGTGAATAGCAGAACTATGTGAACCCTTCATGTTATTTAATCCTTCATCCCCTAATGTCACAGTTAAGATAATAGGTATGGTTTTAGTCAAACCCTATCTCAACCACTTGATATCTGTCCCACAAAATATATTCTCAATAAGGTAATCGCAGTGAAACTCTTTTCACTGTTTACCTATCACTCTGGCCAGAGGTTCCCTTTGAGAATTATCTTTGTGAACTTATCCTGACATTCTCTCTCATATAACTGAGAGTGATGATCCCTTATTGCACACTCATCCATCTCCATGCATAACTCATTAGAGCCAATAAGCACCGATTACAACCTAATGGATAAGGCTGTACAAGATACTATCAAACTCTAGCAACCTATGCACAAGACAGCTATGGTGTCTCAGGTCTAAGGACTACCAAATAAATGGACATAACACTAGAATATTCCTTTGACAGAACTACCATAGGAATACTCTTTGCAGATCATGTTCAGTGTACATATTCTCTAATATGCACCCACAGATTAACCTAAGTGTCACTACACTGATAGGAAAGACTACCTATCCTCCATATGAGTTGGTTTAAATCTGTGCTACTCTTCATACGGTTAATTAAATATCCACTTTAATAAACCTTTGAGTAGGAACTCTTTTAGAATAGATGTATATGAGAAATATCAGTCTCTCTATCTCAACACCTTGAGATGCATATTTCTCTTATCATTTATTCATGGACCTTATCATATATGTGAGAACATATTAGATAAGTTATACCTTCCATATATAGATAACATGAAACTTAATATACCCTTTAGGATTGGTTTTAGGGCATACTTCTAACAAAGTGATATTGTTTCTACTATCACAAATGACAGTGGAGACAGAAGTCATCACAATTCTTAGATATGTGATGAGAAGAAATTATGCTTTTGAGAAACATGATCAAAGAAAGCTGAGCTTTTGATGTGTCTGAGAATAGAAGAAATAAGATCAAGCCAAAACATTTGATGTAAGCTCTATGTAATGAAAGAAAATGAGAAAAATAATCATGAATCAAGACATGATGCTGCATTTTAAAAAAAATCGAGAATCAAAAGATGAGATTGAGATTTGAGTGAGTAAAATGAAGGAAGAAGCTCAAATTTATAAGAAAAAAAGAATCACGTGTGTGGACAAAAAGTCAAACTGATTTGAAATTTTTTGAAATACGAAATCTGACAAAGCTGTTGAAAAACGTTTGTGCATTTGAAAAAATTGGATTTTTCTTTTGAAAAAGTCTGAATTTTCTAAAAAGATGTGATTTCGTTTGAAAAAAGAACCAGAATTCACGCTGAAAAAGTCGGCTGGTAAAGTAGTGATTGCTGGATTCTAACCATTTCATAAATCTCAGATGATTTCAAGATTTTCAATCAAAAAAAAATTTCAACTCTCTGAATTGTGATTTCATCTTTTCCGAGCTTATTCAATGGCTCCCCAATTTTCTCACAATATTCCTGACTTGAATGAACCAAATGTGGCTTATACTCGTCCTATCATTGTTCCTCGGGATAACAGATTTTCCCAAAGGTCGGATGCAGATGCTGTGAACGAGTCCATGACCCTTTGTATAAGGGCTACCCATTCAGTGGCTAATATGGTCCAGCGCATGCGAGCTAGAATGACTGATGTTGAGCGACTAACTCTTCAAGTTCAAGTTCTACAACAGTTAATTGCTGAGATGAAGAAGAAGAATAAGATCTTGAAGAAGGAGAATACAGATTTAAAATTTCTAGCGGATTCATATGCCGAGGAGTTGGATCCAAGGCTTAAGAAGCTAGAACAATATAATGATCAGATTCAAGGAACTCAAGAGAAACTTTTGGTTGAAATCCAAAAGATTTGTGTAGCAGCTCCTTCTCCTCGGGATACCCCACAAAAAGTGTGTAAAGAAAATTTATTTATGAGAAATGCAATATTTTATTTTTAGATATAAAATACAAATATATATATATATATACACACACACACATATAAATTGAGACATGCTCCCCCTCAACAAATGCATACATAAAGTGTAGTAGGAAGATCATGTAATGTCCAAAGGTCTACACATACCAAGATCACGTCGAATAGTACAAAAACGATCCTCATTGAGAGGTTTCGTTAAGATGTCTGCCAATTGATGGTCTGTGCCTACAAATTCAAGTTCAACATCTCCTCTTTGCACATGGTCTCTTATGAAATGGTGCCTAATTTCAACGTGTTTTGTGCGTGAGTGCAAACATGGATTTTTAGAAATATTGATAGCACTAGTGTTGTCACATCTAATGGGGATGTGATCAAGTGTGACCTTAAAGTCCTCAAGTTGTTGTTTCATATACAAGATTTGAGCACAACAACTTCCTGCTGCAATATATTCAGCCTCGGTTGTGGAAAGAGATACTGAAGTTTGTTTCTTGCTAAACCAAGAGACAAGCGTGTGGCCAAGAAAATGACAAGTGCCACTAGTACTCTTCCTATCGGTTTTACAACCGGCAAAATCAGCATCTGAATAACTTACAATAACAAAAGGAACATGCTTAGGGTAAAATAATCCTAAATCACATATACCAATCAAATATTTGAAAATACGCTTAACAGCAAGCAAGTGAGATTCCATAGGATTAGCTTGAAAGCGAGCACACAAGCATACACTAAACATGATATCCGGTCTACTAGCGGTTAAGTAAAGCAAACTACCAATCATATCTCGATAGAGCTTTTGGTCTACTTTCTTACCATGTTCATCACCATCAAGCTTTGTTGAAGTACTCATAGGAGTGGGGCTTGGCTTAGCGTTTTCCATACCAAATTTCTTCAACATGTCCTTTACATATTTGGCTTGATTGATGAAGATGTCATTTTGTGTTTGCTTGATTTGAAGTCCAAGGAAGAAAGTCAATTCTCCCATCATGCTCATCTCAAATTCATCTTGCATACATGTAGCAAACTCATTGCATAAAGCATCATTAGTAGCTCCGAATATAATGTCATCAACGTATATTTGTACTATAAGCATATCACTATTTGTAATCTTAATGAAAAGGGTAGTGTCAATTTTGCCTCTAATGAAACCATTATTAAGCAAAAATCCACTTAACCTTTCATACCATGCTCTTGGCGCTTGCTTGAGTCCATAAAAAGCTTTTGAAAGTTTATAAACATGATTGTGCAAATTGTGATTTTCAAAACCGGGAGGTTGTTCAACATATACTTCCTCCATAATATAACCATTTAAAAATGCACTTTTCACATCCATTTGATAAAGTTTGAAATCTTTATGGCAAGCAAATGCAAGTAGCATGCGGATGGCTTCTAATCTAGCAACCGGTGCATATGTTTCATCATAATCAATGCCTTCTTGTTGGCTATAGCCTTGGACAACAAGTCTTGCTTTGTTTCTGACTACATTACCATTCTCATCCTTTTTATTTCGAAAAACCCATTTAGTACCAATGGTGGAATGGTTATGTGGTCTAGGAACAAGTTCCCAAACTTTGTTTCTTTCAAATTGATTAAGCTCTTCTTGCATAGCTATAATCCAACTTTCATCGTTTTCAGCCTCATTAAAGTTTTTAGGCTCAATTTGAGAAACAAATGCAATATGATTGCAACCATCTCTAAGATTAGAACGAGTACTCACCTTGCGTGAAGGATCACCAATTATTTGATCAATTGGATGATTCCTCACAAATTTCCAAGCTTTTGGCAACTCTTGAGGATCATTTGAAGGTTCCATCTTTTCATTTGAAGAGCCCTCCTTAGGTTGCTCTTGGGGTGCATCATTTGGTGTAGAATTACCAATGTTGAGCTTGCCAAGCTCTTCATTTGTATTTGATAGCATTTTACTGTTTTCATCCTCATCAACAACAATCTTAGAAGAAAATGGATTAAATTCATCAAATACAACATGCATAGATTCTTGCACAGTTAGAGTACATCTATTATAAACACGATATGCTTTACTATTAGTTGAATAACCAATAAAGATGCCCACATCGGATTTAGATTCAAATTTTGCAAGATAATCTTTATCATTCAAAATAAAACACTTAGATCCAAAAACTTTGAAATAACCAATGTTTGGTTTTCGACCTTTCCATAGCTCATAAGGAGTTTTGGCTAGAATAGGTCTAATAACCACTCTATTTCCCCGCAAGCGGTGCTAACCGCTTCCGCCCAAAAGGTTCTAGGAATTTTATGTTCATTAAGCATGGTTCTACCCATCTCTTGTAATGAACGATTCTTCCTTTCAACCACTCCATTTTGTTGTGGAGTTCTGGGAGCTGAAAAATTATGTGAGTATCCTTGTTCATCACAAAAATTTTCGATGTCTTGGTTTTTAAACTCTCTACCTCTATCACTTCTCACACTAATGATGGAGTGGCCTTGTTCTTTTTCAATTCTTTTGCATAATTTAATAAATTCGCCACTAGCATCACTCTTGTGAGCAAGGAATAAAACCCATGTATATCTTGAATAGTCATCAACTAAAACAAAGGCATAGAGTTTACCACCAAGACTTTCTACATCATTTGGTCCAAACAAATCGAGATGTAACAATTCCAAAGGCCTAGATGTAGATATATGCGCTTTGGGTTTAAAACTAACTTTGATTTGTTTTCCAAATTGGCATGCATCACAAACTTTATCTTTTGAAAAATTTGATTTGGGCAAGCCTAAAACAAGTTCATTTCTAGAAAGCTTTTGAATTAAATCCATATTAGCATGCCTAAGTCTTCTATGCCATAGTCAATTTGTTTCTTGTAAAGCCGAAAAACATGTTACATCTTGAGATGCTAAATCTTCAAAACTTGTGATGTAAACATTTCCAAAACGATTTGCAACAAGGATATTGTTTTTGTTTTTATCCAAAACATTACAAGAATTTGAAGTAAAATTCACATAATAACCATTATAACATAATTGACTAATGCTAAGCAAGTTATGTTTTAAATCACTAACAAGTAATACATTGTCAATTGTAATAGAACCATTACCAATCTTACCTTTACCAATAATTTTACCTTTGCTATCATCACCAAAGGTTACATAGCCATCATCCTTGTGAGTGAGGGAGATGAATTTAGCTTTATCTCCGGTCATATGCCTTGAACATCCACTATCCAAATACCCTTGATCCTTTTTATGAATGGATTTCAAACACACCTACAATGACAATGCAATAAAACTATTGGTACCCAAAACTTTTGGGTCCTATAATGTTAGGATTCTCAATCTTTAAGTTCATCAAAAGTAATAGTCTTTAGCTCATATGATTTCTTGGAAGAGGGTTCCTTTCTAATCCAAGCTACATTTTTGTCAAGTCCTCTTCTACCTCTAAAAGGACACTTGAATGTGGCATGACCTTTTCTCTCACAATGATTGCAAATAACATTAGCATTTTGTTTTGAGTTATGAGAGTGAGAATGAGGTTTTGATTTTGGTTGCTTGGTGTCTCCTTTCATTGAGGCTTTCACAAAGAAGTCTAGATAAAGTGAAGACTTTTTAGTATTGGATTTTGATACATATCCCAATCCTTCTTTGTTTAGCCCAACTTTTTGAGCTCCTAACAACCTTTCAAAATTTTCTTTTCCACTTGTAAAACTAAAAACAGTTTTGTTCAAATCTTTAATTTTGGATTTTAAACATTTATTTTCTTTTTCTAAAGCAGAAAAATCAATTGAAGATATTGAAGTGGAAGGTATGTTTCTTAATGACTCATTCTCCTTCTTAAGTCTCTCAATTTCCAAACTTAAAACAGAATTTTCATTGACTAAAATTGTTTTCTCATTTGCGAGAGTTGAGAGGTTTTTATTCAAGAATTTTAAGTTCCTTTGTTAACAAGCAATTTTTATTATGTAATAGTCTGCTTAATTCTTGAAATTCCTCTAAAGATAAATCACATTCATCATTATCACTATAATAAGAAATAGATGTTACCTCATTTTCATCGTCTTTTGCTACGAGGCAATGCTCCTTAATGTTGGCATATAGACAAAAGTTTGCAATCTCTTCTTGGATATCTTCTTCATCACTTTTTGTATCTTCAAGAAGATCATCCCAAGTTGATGTAGTAGCTGCCATGGCTTTGCTTTTACCTCTTTGATCAAAGGTTCTCTTTCCATCATTTCTAAAGGTGTTGGAGTTGTTGTTGGTCTTACTTGGACAGTGGGCAATTGTATGACCTAACTTTTTGCAATTGAAGCATCTTCCATCATTGTTGCTAGTATGTCTCCCATGGTTTTGTCTGGATTGATTTTTGTTCCTCCTTAGAAAGGTTTGGAATTTCCTTGTCATAAGAGACATGACTTCTTCATCTTCTTTGGTGAAGTCATTATATTCATCTTTTTCAAGAGTTGAAGATTGAAGAGCTAGCGTTCTTTTCACTTGAGCATTTATCTTCTCATTTTGGATGGCCTCTAATTCCTTCTTCATTGCCGTTTCATGAGTAATGAGAGAACCTAAAAGCTCATCAATGTCCATCTCTTCAATGTCTTTTGCTTCTGAAATGGCGAGGACCTTTGGACTCCATGAGGTTGGTAGAGAATTGAGTAACTTTGAAATAATGTCGTCATTAGGATAAACTTTTCCTAAAGCCTTCAATTCATTCAAAAGATTAGTAAAACGAGTAAACATATCACGAACTTTTTCACCTTCATTCATTTTAAATAACTCAAAATCTTGCTTAAGCATTAGAGCTTTGGAGCGTTTAACTTGCTTGGTACCTTCGTAGGTGACCTCGAGCTTTCTCCAAATTTCTTGTGCAGTAGCACAAGCTGAAACTCTATTGTATTCACTCGCATTTAGAGCACAATACAGGACAGTTTTAGCCTTTGAATTAATTTGAAGAATTCTCATGTCCTGGTCGGTCCATTCATCCACAGTTTTGGGAATTTCTTTCCCATTTTCATCTATTTTGAAAACTTTTTGATTTCCTTGAACAATAACTTTCCAAATTCTTAGTTCATAGGATTCGATCCAATTTTGCATTCTATTTTTCCAAAAACCATAATTTTCACCATCAAAGAGTGGAGGTCGGTCGGGGTTTGTTCCCATTTGGTTTGCCATTGATCTTTAGCTCAACAAACAATATAATGAGCGCTTGCTCTGATACCAATTGTTGGCCCAAAATATACTCTAGAGGGGGGGTGAATAGAGTATTGGCAATTTAAAAACTAATTTAAAAATGGGATAGAGTGTTTTTGAAAACTCAAACTTTTAATAACTAGAATGCAAGATTAAATCTCAACTCAGCAAAATATAAAGCAAGTAAATAAATTTAAATGCAAGAGATAGAGTTAGAGAAATTCAAACACAAGGATTTTAACGTGGTTCGGTCTCCGCCTACGTTCACGCCTCAAGATCTCTGTCTCAAGGATTAATCCACTATCAATCTCACTTCCGGTGGAGATTCAAACCTTTACACAGCCTTCTTTCACAGTGGAAGACTCTCACCAAACAAGGTTTATACAAAACCTTAAACTCATAAGAAATACAAGTGAATATGGATGACCACCAATATGATTCTCAACAACATTGAGAATACATCAAATACGCTCTCAATAATATCTCTCAAAGATTTAAACTAATTTGCTCATAGAGAGAAATACAGGAATTGAATCACTCAAGAATGATGAACACTTGTAAGCTGCAATAGTGTATATGATTGTGTGTAGAATTAAGCTTCATGGCAAGTGTATTTATAGCCTTAGAAATCAGCTATACGTTGGAGCGTCTAGGAGGAGCGTCTTAGCAATCTGCAGATTCAAACTGGTTTGAAAAATGCAACAAATCCGTTTGAAGATGCAGCCATGTTTGAATCAGCATTCACAATGTCAAATGTTGCAGCAGCAGCTTTGACAATTACTCCAACAGCAATCTGCCACTATTCCTGCAGAACACTTATTTACATATAAACATTTAAGTAAATGGTTGCATTTTACTTTTAATTACTTTTACTTTCATTTACTTAAGTTTACAATGTAAATAAGGAAGTACCCCCCATTTGGATTCAATGGAAAATACTAGAAAATCAAATTCCCAATAAATCAAAATGTAGAAAATCAATTTTAGTACAAAAAATAATTTTCGTGAACAGTGTCAAAAATTGATCTATCGAGTAAGGTATTATATACCACGT